>BJKM01000959.1:0-142832 GCA_015082035.1 Chaenogobius annularis | reverse complement strand
TGGTTTAGTCCTGGTTTAGTCCTGGTTTGACCTGGTTTAGTCCTGGTTTGTCCTGGTTTAGTCCTGGTTTAGTCCTGGTTTACTGGTCCTGGTTTAGTCCTGTTTAGGTTTGACCTGGTTAGTCCTGGTTTAGTCCTGGTTTAGTCCTGGTTTAGTCCTTTGGTTTACCTGGTTTAGTCCTGGTTTAGTCCTGGTTTCTTTGCTCTCTCAACACCATTGTCCAATCTGCTCCTTAAAATGTTTTATTATTTCATTGAATCATTTTGCATCCTTCGATTTCTCTGGGAAAGGTTAACTCTCACCAAACTGCACGCCAAGTTACAAGTCAGATCTGTGTAGGGCGAGCCAGCTCACTGTAACAAGCTCTGTTTTTAAAATTTATTTATTTCTGGTTTTGTTTTAAACTGTGGAACGTGAAACGGTTTGACGTTCGATCGTTTTCACCGTCACAACTGTGCGTTAGCATTAGCTAGCTTTTTTTAATTCCGCCATGGTAATTCCCTCTGCTGCAGTAGATGAGCGCTAACACAAATCTGATGAAGGAACGCTGAGAGAAATAATACTTTGACAGTTCAGCTCCTCTCTGCGATGTTGGTGCAGGTTTTGGGACAAGTTTTTGGGCCAGGTTTTGGAGAGGTTTTGGGCCAGGTTTTGGAGCAGGTTTTGGGACAGGCAGGTTTTGGGGCCGGACACATGTGGGACTGACAGGAACTTCCACAGCTGCTGCTCGCTCGCTCCTCACTCGCTCGCCCTCGTCCCGGCTGAGTTCAGGATCAAGTGTCACGGCCGGACAGGTGGCCCATAGGGAGGCCCATAGGGTGTGAGTGGCCCATAGGAAGTGTGTGAGAAATACCACACGGAGGAGTCATTACTGCAAGAGGAGAGAGAGAGAGGGGGAAGAGGGGAGAGGGGGGGAGGTGAGAGGGGGGAGGAGAGGGACGAGGAGGGAGGGGGAGGAGGGAGAGAGGGGGGAGAGGGGGGAGGAGGGGAGGGGAGGGGGAAGGGGGGAGGGGGGAGAGGAGAGGGGGGGGAGGGAGAGGGGAGGGAGAGGGAGGGGGGGGAGGGGCGGGGGAGTAGGAGGGGAGAGGAGAGAGGGAGAGGAGAGGGATGAGGAGAGGGGAGGAAGGGGGAGGAGGGGGGAGAGTGAGGGGAGATAGGAGGAGATCGAGAAGAGGAGAGGAGGGAAGGGAGGGAGGAGGGGGGGAGGGAGGAGGGGGGAGGGAGGAGGAGGGAGAGGGAGAGGGAGGGGGAGAGGAGAGGGAAGAGAGAAGAGGAGGAGGGAGAGGTGGGGGAGAGAAGGCGGGAGAAGGGAGGGACGAGGCGGAGAGGGTGGGGAGGGAGAGAGGGGAGAGACGGGAGGTTGTCAGTAGGGGGGGGAGAGAGAGCGGGAGAAGGGAGGAGGTAAGAGGAGGGGCGACGTAGAGCAGAAGGGGAGAGAGGAGACGGGAGGGTTGGAGGAGGGAGGGGAGGGAGGGAGGAAGAGGGAGGAGAGAGAGAGAGAGGGGAGGAGGGGGGAGGGAGAAAGAGGAGAGACGGGAGGAGGGGAGGGAGGGGGGAGGGGGAGGGGAGAGGGAGGGAGGGAGGAGGAGGGAGGGAGAGAGAGGGAGGGGAGAGAGGAGGGGAGGAGGGGGGAGGAGGGGGAGAGAGAGAGAGAGAGAAGAGAGAGGGAGGGAGGAAGGGGGGAGGGAGAGGAGGGAGGAGGGCCAAGACACCTGCACCTCAGGGTCTACCAGGACCGGACCGGGTCTGGACCAGGACCGGACCCTTGTCCGTGGCGGCGACTGGAACTTACATGTTCAGCCCACGTTGGATGTCTCGAGCTCACAAAGTTCTGGTAAATCTATAAACACTACATTTAGTAAAGTAATACATGATATTGGACTGATCGATATCTGGACATAAACATTTATACAACACGAATACTGTTATATTCCCACCAAAGACGGGTCCATATGACAGGTCCAGGTCCAGGTCCAGGTCCAGGTCCAGGTCCAGGTCCTGTTGACATCTCTGCAGATCTGGAACAGGAACAAAAACACACTTTGGAGATTTAAGGCTCGTCGACTCAATGAGCGAGCAGTCGAAATTAAAAAGAGGTGATTCAAAATACTTTAAAAATGCTATTCACAAAACAAAGATATTATGAAAACAGTTTTTAAAAATGATTCTCTTAAAAACAACAGGAAGAGAAAACAGATTTTAAAATACGAAATTATTTCTGCCAAACAAAAAATACGACATCGTTTGAACCAAAGAATCAAGTTTTTCTGGACTCGATTCACCCGCCATGAAAACTCTTATTTACAGCTGTCATACGACAGAACATATTGCACAGGGATGATTTACATTGTGTCACAGTATTGCACAGGAGTATAACAGTATTGCACAGGAGTATAACAGTATTGCACAGGAGTATAACGGCATTGAACAGGAGTATAACGGTATTGCAGGAGTATAACAGCATTGCACAGGAGTATAACAGTATTGCACAGGAGTATAACAATATTGCACAGGAGTATAACCGTATTGCAGGAGTATAACAGTATTGCAGAGGAGTTATAACAGTATTGCACAGGAGTAGAACAGTATTGAACAGGAGTAGAACAGTATTGCACAGGAGTAGAACAGTATTGCACAGGGGTATAACAGTATTGCACAGGAGTATAACAGTATTGCAGGAGTATAGCAGTATTGCACAGGAGTATAACAGTATTGCACAGGAGTATAACAGTATTGAACAGGAGTATAACAGTATTGCACAGGGGTATAACAGTATTGCGCTGGAGTATAACGGTATTGCACAGGGGTATAACAGTATTGCAGGAGTATAACCGTATTGTACAGGAGTATAACAGTATTGCAGGAGTATAACAGTATTGCATAGGAGTATAACAGTATTGCACAGGAGTATAACAGTATTGTACAGGAGTATAAAGGTATTGCACAGGAGTATAACAGTATTGCACTGGAGTATAACAGTATTGCACAGGGGTATAACAGTATTGCAGGAGTATAACAGTATTGCACTGGAGTATAAAGGTATTGCACAGGAGTATAACAGTATACACAGTATAAAGGTATTGCACAGGAGTATAACAGTATTGCACAGGAGTATAACAGTATTGCACAGGAGTACAGTATTGCAGGATAGCAGTATTGCACAGGAGTATAACAGTATTGAACAGGAGTATAACAGTATTGCACAGGGGTATAACAGTATTGCGCTGGAGTATAACGGTATTGCACAGGGGTATAACAGTATTGCAGGAGTATAACAGTATTGCAGGAGTATAACCGTATTGTACAGGAGTATAACAGTATTGCAGGAGTATAACAGTATTGCATAGGAGTATAACAGTATTGCACAGGAGTATAACAGTATTGTACAGGAGTATAAAGGTATTGCACAGGAGTATAACAGTATTGCACTGGAGTATAACAGTATTGCACAGGGGTATAACAGTATTGCAGGAGTATAACAGTAACAGTATTGCACTGGAGTATAAAGGTATTGCACAGGAGTATAACAGTATTACACAGTATAAAGGTATTGCACAGGAGTATAACAGTATTGCACAGGAGTATAACAGTATTGCACAGGAGTGTAACAGTATTGTACAGGAGTATAAAGGTATTGCACAGGAGTATAACAGTATTGCACAGGAGTATAACAGTATTGCACAGGGTATAATAGTATTGCAGGAGTATAACAGTATTGCAGGAGTATAACAGTATTGCACAGGAGTATAACAGTATTGCACAGGAGTGTAACAGTATTTTACAGGAGTATAAAGGTATTGCACAGGAGTATAACAGTATTGCACTGGAGTATAACAGTATTGCACAGGGGTATAACAGTATTGCAGGAGTATAACAGTATTGCAGGAGTATAACAGTATTGCACAGGAGTATAACAGTATTGCAGGAGTATAACAGTATTGCATAGGAGTATAACAGTATTGTACAGGAGTATAAAGGAATTGCACAGGAGTATAACAGTATATCACTGGAGTATGACAGTATTGCACAGGGGTATAACAGTATTGCACAGGATTATGAAAGCTGAAAGACCCGTTCAGGACTAACAGTGTTTGTTGTAAAGTCTGACAGCAGCAGAAGGAAAGACCTGTGAAACCTCTCGTTCACACAGCGAGTGTGGATCAGTCTATCACTGAAGAGTGTCCTGCAGGGGGCGACACTCATGGTCCAGCATAGACGTTTAGCCAGGACCCTTCTGTCCCCCACCTCCTGCACCAAGTCCAGAGCACAGCCCAGGACGGAGCTGGACTTCTTGATGGCTTTGTCCAGCTTCTTCCTCTCTGTGATGCTGCTGCTCCAGCGGACCACCCCGTACAGGAGGGCTGAGGCCACCACCGAGTCGTAGAAGGTCCTCAGGAGTGGTCCTGTCACTCCTGAGGACCGGAGTCTGTGGTCCTTGACACATGCTCTGATCCCAGACTTAGGTCTGAACTATAAAGATGTATGTTTTGCCCAGATTTGTGTTTTCCACACAACAATCTGTTTACTTTTCTGGGATAACGCCATGACGACGACCTCATTAACCTCGACGTTTGTGAGGAAACACCTACGAGTGAAGAAGTGGCGTTTCCTGTTGAATCCACTGAATCTTCAGCAGCTCAAAACGACCACAAAGAAAAGCATTGATCCGACCTGAGCTCTGAGCCAATCAGAGCTGGAGACGCACAGGAAGGAGATAAGACTGAGGGTGAGGGGGTCCAACCCCGGACCCTCCTGCACACACACACAACCACAACCACACACACAACCACACACACACACCTACACACACACAAACAACCACACACACCCCCACACACACAACCACATTCACACAACCACACACACGCACACACACAACCACACACACTTACACACACCCACACACACATTCACACATGCATACACACAGGGGGCATTGTTCAAACGCAGCCCCCCACACGGCGCGAGAGCGATTCAGGGCCCACGGGACACGAAGAACACGGCCCACCATGGACCACCACTCATCTGTGTGTACAGGCAGCAGAGACAGGGAGCAGAGGCAGGAGCAGCAGGCAGGAGGCAGCAGGCAGGCAGGAGCAGACAGGAGCAGGCAGGAGCAGACAGGAGCAGGCAGAGCAGCAGGAGCAGACAGAGAGCAGGACAGGAGAGCAGGCAGCAGACAGGCAGGAGCACAGGACAGGCAGAGCAGAGCAGCAGGAGCAGGGCAGGACAGGGCAGCAGAGCAGGGCAGAGGCAGACAGGCAGCAGGAGCAGTGACAGGAGCAGCACAGGAGCAGTGACAGCAGCAGGAGCAGGCAGGAGCAGTGACAGGAGCAGACAGGAGCAGGCAGGGGTAAAATGAGGTCTGAACCAGGTCTGAACCAGGTCTGAACCAGGTCTGAACCAGGTCTGAACCAGGTCTGGACCAGGTCTGGACCAGGTCTGGACCAGGTCTGGACCAGGTCTGGGTCTGGACCAGGTCTGGACCAGGTCTGGACCAGGTCTGGACCCACACTAAACCTTATTGGGTGGATGCTGGCAGAGTGGTTAACACCAGAGGCCCTCCCAGTGTCACGCCCCTAATGAAGACTAGACCTCGGACTTTCCTCCAGCTTTGACGCTCTCGCCCGCGTGGCTGAATGCCGGACTGTGCTGCCCTCTAGTGGACATGCACCAGCTGCACATGAGGCTGCGCACTCTGAAACCAACTCTGAAGTCAAAGTGCTGTTCTTAAAGCGCAGTGAGTTTCTTTTTCTCTCATGGCGCTCAAACAACCCCGTGGCCGCTCCACAAACCTGACTCGGGCTGCTTGTTTCCATGGAAACGCTGCACCTTTCGCTATAATATTCCACAGTTTGTCATCTCCGTGAAGAGGAGGCTTTACCGTGCTATTTCCGTGGACAGAAGATTGAGAGTAACGTTTCTACAATCTGCACTTTACTTAAAAGCGCCCCCTACAGGTCGGACGACTCATCGAGCCAAAACGCAGTTAAAATAAATATATTTGAACTTTGCGAAAAGTTAGAAAAAAATTATCACAGAAAAGCTGTGGTTTAGGTTTAAAGGTTTATAATGTCACTTCCTGGTTGTAATAGATGACATCACAGTAGGAAATTACCCAGCAACCACTGGGGCAAAACTCATGTAACGTGAGTTTCTTTTTATTTAACAAATAAAAATACATGAGAGCAACTTTATTTTGTTGAATTCATGTTTAGAGCGTCAAAAAAGTTGTTTCTTTGTGTAAATTCTGCATAAACTTTGACTTGAACGAGTGCCCCTGGTGTGATGTCACTTCCTGTCCCTGCTGTGATGTCACTTCCTGTCATTTTCTAAAAAATTTTCCACGTTTTCTCCACAAATTCCTGCTCGATCGGTGTCAAACTCTCATTTACACGTACGGCAGGTTTAAACACGCCCGGTAAAGTCAACATTAGAACACGGTAAAAAGTGCCGTACGTCACTTTAAGTACATTCTGCTGCGGATACTTTTTTTTCACTTTTACTTTAGTACATTTGAGAGCAGGATTCTGTACTTTCTACTGCACCAGTTCTTTGGTCTGGTCCGTAACGGTCCGGATGAACCTCTCTATAAAGAAACGCTCTCAGAACGAATGGAAACGTCACAATGTTCGTGCGGAAAAAAACGGCATTTGAGGTGTGAAAACGGACGGAATCGCACATATTTGGGACGTTTGAATCTGAAAACTGGACAAAGTCTGGTTTATTAGAGAAAAGATAGGGGATTTTGGACTGAATAAACTCGAGCCGGCTGAAAATTGGCCCAAAAAAATTCAAATTTCGCCTGATTTTTTGGACTTAAAACTTAAATAAATCAGGCTAAAATCTGGTGTTTGTCGGAGCGACTTTCAGGACCTTTATGTCGCTGAGGGAGAAGTTACAACGTGGATTCAATGGAATAATAAAAGTCTGTGAAACTGGACCAAACCCTTTAGACTCTTTAATCTAAAGTTATTTTGGAAAAGACAACACGATGTCGTGTGTGCCAGCCGCCGGCAGGGGCGCTTTGCTGCACAGAATCGGCTTCCGCGGGCCTCGTGTCGCGTCTCTGTCTCGTTCCCCGCGTGCGTCTCCTTCTGGACGTTTGTCTCCTTCAAACAAACTCACTAAAGTCCAAACACGACGCCCTCCCGTGATCTGAACCGTAAAACCGCCACGAGCCGCTGGTGTTTGTGTGCGCGCGCACCGCTCCCCACGGCGGTGACCTCATCGTGTTTGTCCCTTATTTATCATTCCACAGTCGTGTTTTGACCGTGACACGCCGGTGTCGGACCCCCGAGTCCCGGTAAACGTTTGTGGCGACGTTGAAACGCCAAATGAGCCGAAAGACGCGTCCGTTCGCCTCGCGTGACGTGAGGCGTCTGCTCCGGTCACGCGCTTTGTGCGGTTTGATCCACGCACGAGTTAAAGGTGTTTCCGTGACACGTGCCGTGACGTGTCACGAACAGAATAAAGTCATGAGAATGTCGGTGCCGGTGCCGTGACCGTGCCGTGACCGTGCCGGTGCCGGTGCCGTGACCGTGCCCGGGCCGAGGCTTCTCAAACACTGCGTGGCCTGTTTCCTCTGGAGGACGCAGACTCCATTTTGAAGGCGCAGTTGCGCAGCCAGAGCTTTGGCTCCAGAAAAAACCACAATCACATTAAAGTTCTGGAGCTGCGGCTCACGCACGGCTCACGCACGGGTCACGCGCGGCTCACGCACCGGTCACGCACGGATCACGCGCTCGTGAGTTCTTCTTGTTTTTCTATTTGTTGAGCATTAGACCGTGTGTCCAAAGTGTGGCCCGCGGGCCGAGGAGACCCGGCGGATTGAGGGTAAGACAGTTCCTGTTTCATGAATCTTTGATGTGACAGGATGTGGTCATGTGACAGGATGTGGGCAGAGGCCATTCATGGCTGCCAATTCTCTTAACTGCCTGCCCCAGGGCAGCTGTGGCGGTGCCACCACTGAGTGACGGTGAGAAGGTGTGTTTATGGTGAAGACATTACTGGCCGACTGGCCACAAGGGGCTCCAGTCACGAATGTGCTATAGTCAGTGGATAAGACACGCCCCCTCTGCCGTAGTAGGAATTATTTTTAGTCTAAAAATAAAATAGAAGGAATTTCATTCTTTCACCGTTTCTAAAATCCTCAAAATTATTTTGTCGTCACGGTGATCAGTGCCGCAAAGCATTGTGGGAACGGCGCCATTGAACACACATTGACTTGACTTGGCCGCCATCTTGTCCTCCCGGGTCTTGGTCCAGAGAGAGTCAAGAGAGATGGTCCCTCCTGAGGACACGCCCCTGTGGGTCCAAACACCAATCGTATGAGGGCTCATTTGCAGAAATTATATTGTCGATTACCTGACAACCGGCTGGAACCCCAGTTAGGGGCCCCGCCCCCCACTGCTCTAGAGCCACTGCTGCCCATGTCCACTGGACCTGGACTGACTTGGACTGGACCTGGACTTGGACCTGGACTGGACCTGGACTGGACTGGACCTGGATGGACTGACTGGACTGGACTGGACTGGACTGGACCTGGATGGACCTGGACCTGGACCTGGACTGGACCTGGACCTGGACATTGGACTGGACTTGGACCTGGACTGACAGTACAGCTGATTGCAGTTCAGGCCTGTGAGATGTCATCCGAATGGTGATGACTGGTCTTAGGGCCCTAATCACTGGTCTGGGATCAGACTGTGGACGCACGGAACAACGTGCCACAGCGGTCGAGGAGGAAGTCTCCGCTGTACAAACCAGATGCATGTTTTGACAGACAAACTCGACGACTTGGAGAACCGAGAGTGAAGATGTCACTTGCGGTGGAGATGTGGTGGAGGATATGGAGCCCTGGATCTCCGAGTATCTCTGACTTCCAAGTGTGAAGATTGGCCGCGCTCGTCGCTCCTTGGCTCCAGGGCCGGCTCCGAACCAGTGTCCAAGACCTACTATACGCAAGTTCCACAACTAAACAGACCTACCTAGAACATGGTTCCCCTCCACCCTCTCATCTCGTTTTCAAGTGGTTTTTGTTCTTTTTGTGTGTGTAGTTCCTATGTTTGTGTGTTCGACCAGAGAGTTGTGTAACAAAAACAGATTTACAAGAATGATTTTAACAACAAAATAACGATGAGCATCTTCTAATGTTAAAAGCATATTGGGTCCAAATAAGCAATATATTGACAAAGATGAGAAAGGAAAAAAATATATTATATACCTACAAGAAACCCATTTAAACATGAAAATGTACAACAATAACAGCTCCTCATACAGGGGCAAACATAAGAGGGGCGTGGCCACACTGATCTCAGGCAGAATAGACTTTGATCATTTTGAACACAAAGATGAAGAGGGCAGATTTGTACTGGTCAAAGGAACTATCAATGGAAGTGTGTTTACTTTGATAAATGTATATGCTCCACCAGGGGGCGACCTCACACTCTCTACTGAAGTTGTGGATCTGATTGCAAACCACTCTGAGGGAACCCTCGTCTGTGGCGGCGACTGGAACTTACATGTTCAGCCCACCCTGGAGACACTCCCGTTTACCAAGCTTTATTACATGGGTTATTTGGCGCTCGGACCCCGGCGGAAGACATTGTGATTATGGGCGCTCCACAATAGAATTGAATGAGATGTCTCCCCCCAGGGCCTGAGGACAGGTGGTGGTAGATGCACGGAGAGGGTAGAGAGGATGAATAGAGTAAAGTAGGGGATGCAGAGGAGGAGAAGGGGAGGTGGTGGTCTGAAGCGGCCGAGCTGAACGGCATGAGGTGCGCCGTGCAGAGGGAGGAGTCACGTGGGTTGAGGCTGGAGAGCAGATGAGCCCTGGTGTAGCTGTGGTCAGGTCTTCCAGGCTGAATTTACGCAGTATTCATATCTATAAATAATAAATAACACATTTTGTAAACGATGTCGGGTTGAATCCTAATGTCACCAATATACACATTTTTACAGGTCCAATAGATCTAAGTGCTCATGCTCCTGTTCACATGACTCTAGATCTGGAACAGAAACAAAAAACACACTTTGGAGATTTAATGCTCGTTTACTCAATGAGCCACAATTTGTAAAAATGAAGACAAAGGACATTGAGACGTATGTAGAGGAAAACGACAATGGTGAAGTTTCTCCGCCCATTCTCTGGGATGCAGCAAAGGCAGTTTTGAGGGGCAGAGTCATTGCTGTCGCCATCGGCCAAAAAGAAACAAAGGCAGAAAAAATTAAATGATTTACAGAACAAACTAAAGCTGTTGGAAAGTAAACATGCCGAAAACAAAGATCCCATAAGGAATCATAAACAAAGACGACAACGCAACGCTGTAATAATACGTTTGGACGCTGAGAAACATTTTGATTCCGTTAGCTGGACTTATTTCAGAATCAGAATCCGAAAAGGTTTATTGCATGTCAGTGAACAATATTCACAAATATAGGAACCTTGTGTTAGCATTACGGTGCAACATAAAACACTGATCAATAATAAAAACATATATATAACATATATTCAATCCAAAGGACATGCATTAGGAAACAATTTAAAATTACTATAGTATTAAATAAAAATTAAAAATAGGCATCACTATGTAGACTAGAGTTACAGTTACATTTATTTAAAGGGCAAAACAAATTTAAAATAGATGATTTAATCATAAAAAATGTTGAGGCTCTTTATGAACGTCCAACATCGAGAATCAAAATTAACGGTCACTTGACAGACTCACTGACTGGATAGAGGGGTGAGACAGGGCGGTGCTTGGTCCCCTCTGTTATTGGCTTGTACTTGGAACCATTGGTCCACTATATTAGACAATCGAAATAATCTATAGTGTTTCAGTTGACGGGACTGAACACACAATCGCCTGCTGCAGATGATGTCCTTCTGTATCTGACCAAACCAGAAATGTCCATTCCTAATGTGTGCATTTCCTTCATGATATTAGTCCGTGTCTGGACACAAGTCGAATGTATAAAGAAACTGAAATTCTCTCTTACTGGCGCCCCCTTCTGTCCTTTAGAAAGACTTACCCATTTAAATGGCAAACGGAATCTCTTAAATATTTAGGTGTGGTCCTCCATGAAGA
Source organism: Chaenogobius annularis (assembly GCA_015082035.1). Lineage (NCBI taxonomy): Eukaryota > Metazoa > Chordata > Actinopteri > Gobiiformes > Gobiidae > Chaenogobius > Chaenogobius annularis. The sequence goes on along the minus strand of BJKM01000959.1, from coordinate 131,739 downwards.
ACTATCAATTATCTAAGAACTATCAACAAAACAATACTCCTCTTTTCCCCTCTTTAAAGAAAGATCTTGAAAAATGGACTCTGATCCCAGACTTAAGTCTAAGTAAGGATTGAAACTTTAAAAATGAATGTTTTGCCCGGATTTCTGTTCCAGACTCTCCCAATTTCCATCCCCAAACGTGTGAGATTCAAGGTCTGAATTACAAAAGGTATAAAAGTTTTTCAGCAGATTGCAAAAGATAATCGCATCAAAAGCTTTGATATGTTGAAAGAATCCTTTGACTTGGAGAAGCAGGACTGTATTATCTATATTAAGGGGAATCTCAGCCACAAATGACCAAAGTACAGACAGTTTATTAAAGTCCCGCTCAGAGAGCAGAACACGCTGGATCATTGTTACACAACAGTCAGTAACGCCTTCTGCACCATGGCCCGAGCTGCTCTGGGCTTTCAGATCACGCCATGGTCCACCTGATCCCCACGTACAGACAGAGGCTGAAGCTCTCCAAACCTGCAGTGAGGACCTCTAAGAAGTGGACCAATGAAGTGGAGGCTACGTGCGTGTTTGGACATTACAGACTGGGAGGTCTTCAGAGCTGCCACAGAGAGTTTTGGATGAGGACACGGACACTGTGACGTCATACATTACGATTCTGTGAGGACAGCGATCATTAGCAACACAAACCAAAGTCACTTTCAACAATGACAACCCTGTTTCACTCCAAAACTGAGGCAGTTAAGACAGCAGAAGGAGGCAGCGCACAGGGCTGGTGACAGGGGCGACTTACAAAGATGCAAAGTATGGATTTAGCAAAGAGGTTTCTCGAGCGAGATCACAGTACAATACGCGTCTGAAGCAGCCAGTTCTCTGACAACAACCTTATCCTGCAGCATCTGGACTCCCGGGAACCCAGCCAGGATCCTGTTTGTGGACTTCAGCTCTTCATCAACACCATCCTCCCTGCTCTGCTCCAGGACAAGCTCTCCCAGCTCAACGTGCCTGACTCCCACCTGCAGGGGAGCACTGACTTCCTGACGGATCGGAGGCAGTGCGTGCGGCTGGGGAAGAATGTCTCAGACACTCGGACTATTCAGCACAGGAGCTCCACAGGCGCTGTGTACTTTCTTCCTCTGCTCTTCTCCTGATACACAAACTGCTGCACCTCCAGCCACGACTCCGGTTAAACTCATCAAGTTTGCGGACGACACCACCTCATCGGGGCTCATCGTCGGACGTTGGATGAGTCTGTCTACAGCGAGGATAGGGGTCCGGGCTGGTGTCCTGGTGACAGCGGTAACAATCTGGAGTTCAACGCCCAAAAGACGGTGAAGATGATCATGGACTTCAGGAAAGTCACAGCCCACTCCACATCATGAGAGACTCCCCCTTCACCACGTGGACTCCTTCCGCTTCCTGGGCACCACCAGTCACCAGGACCTCAAGTGGGAGCCCTTCCATCAGCTCCCCTCACCATTTAGAAGGGCCCAGCGAGGATCGTTACTTTCTGCGGCAGCTGAGGAAAGCCAAGCTGCCAGCGCAAGATGATGGTGCAGTTCTACAACGGCCATCATTGAGTCCATCCTCACTCCTCCATCACCGTGTGGTACGCTGGAGCCACAGCCAGGGACAAACAGAGACTTACAGCGCCCTCTGCTGGGAAGGTGATCGGCTGCAGACTTCCATCTCTGCAGGACCTGTACGTCTCCAGGGCTCGTGACGAGCAGGTCGGATCACAGCTGACCCTTCTCACCCTGGACATGGTCTGTTTGAACCACTCCCCTCAGGCAGGAGGCCACTCCCCTCAGGCAGGGAGGCCACTCCCCTCAGACAGGAGGCTACGGCCCAGCCGGACCAGAACCTCCCGCCACAAGAATAGTTTCTTTCCCTCTGCCGTTGGACTCATGAACACTTCTAAACTCCTCCCACTTTAACTGCAACTCTTCATCACTCACTGTCACTTTTCTGCACTTTGCAACTGTAAATTTAACTGTAATTTTGTTGTACATAGTAATGCCTATTTTTATTTTATAGTCATTTTAAAACTGGTTTAACGCCCTTTGGATGTCATATGTGTTGTTTTTTATTATTGATCAGAGTTTTATGTTTAACGCCGAGATAAGTTCCTATGTTTGTGAATTCTGTTCATTGACAATGGCAATAAAACTTTTCTGTTTTCTGATTCTTTCTGATTCTGATTTAAAGTTATTTACAAATAAGAAGTTATTATAACCAATAAATTAAACAAAGTAATGACCCCCATAACCCTCTGAGGGGGGCTTATAAATCAGAACTCTCAAGAGGATTAATATCTATATTATAATCAGTGCATTACTAATCTGGACAAATGCTCTACCTAAATATATTAAAAACAAACGGGAAAGAGAAGGTGATTTTGTTGTGACAGATGAAGAGTGGGACAAAATCACATGGCTTTGGAGGGAATTTTTCTGGAAAAAAGTCTGTTTCTTCACAACACCAGGTCAAAGGGCTCATTATTCACAGGGAAATGCGACTGTTGGAGAAACAGCGCCACCAGGAGGCAAACCACGTGTCCTGGGACGGTCCTGTCGCTCAAAAGTATTGGACTGTTTTCGACCCTTCCATCTTGAACCTTAGAACTGTGTACTTGGGCCTCAAGACTCTTGCAATGGACACAAGAAATGGATACCTTTGGAATATACTTTTGGCAGGAAAAAAAGGCCATAACAAAGAAATGACTGACACAAACACCAAAAAACAATCAAGGACTGGACAGACATCAGACAAATGGAAAAAGTAACATTCAGGCTTAATTTGAAAATGGACAACTTTGACCAATGGGACAAAAGACGGACTCAATGGGACTTTTATTTATTTTTATATCTCTTTCATGATTGTTGATGTCTTTTTGTATTTTTCATTGTATATTTTTGAATTGCTTGGTCCTGTTCTATGTCTGTGTTGTGTTTTATGTTTTAAACTTTAAAAAAAGAAAAGTAAACTAAATGATCTCAGAAAAGGCAAAAATCGCCACCAAATCCGGCTTTTTGTTCCGTGTCGGACGAACACCAGCCGTTTGTTTTTACAGTGCGCTCTAAGGGAAACATGCCCTCTTGGATTATTTCGCTGCAGTTCCAATGGACTGGCCACTAGGGCGGACTCATGACAGCTTTGAGCAGCGATACTCTATCCAGATATTTGAACAGATCCACGGTTCGTACTCAGAAACTTTGTCCCGCCTCCTCCTCTCATTGGTCAGACTTCCTGAAGATGACTTGATTTTTGGCCCATGGTCCGCTCCCCGGCCCGCCCACACGAAATACTGTCCGATTGTCTGAAGAATCAGCCTGGTTCGGCGCAGCTCGGCACAGGTGACTTTTCCATAGATGCCTCTGGTCGTATGTCACTTCCTGTGCCACCAGAACGTCCCCGCCCCCTTTTTGGTGAAAACAAACAGTGTTAAAATGATAGGCGGGAAAATGTTATTGTTTTGCTCCAAAATACAACACAAATATTGTTATGGCGAGCGACACAGCGGCCACGGACGGAGAAGTGGGTGAATATTTAACTTCAATCCCGACATCCGATTGCATAAAAACTGTGTCGCCAGGATCAATATGTTGTTGTATTTTGGAGCAAAACGATAACATTTTAACCATTTGTATCTCCCGCCTCTGTCAACACTGTTTGTTTTCACCCAAAAGGGGGCGTGGCTAGGCAAAAGGGGCGGGGTCCGGGAGACAAAAGGGCTTTCATTTGCTGACGCTGATTAACAGATTTCACAGATTAAAACCATACTGTGGAACATTCCAGGCAACGCCATAACTTAAAGGGGACTCATTAATCATTTTATGAACCTTATTACAACGGTTTTTGAATTTTGATTGACACATGTCTGAGTCAATCCCGTTTTGTTCTGAGGCTGGCGTGCTCCGAAAATTCTCGTTTCACCGACCTCCCATCTCCGCCCACATCCCTGTAACGCCCCTGTGTAAGTGATACACATACATATCTGCAAATGTTACAGTTCAATAAAAACACTTTGTGGGGACAAGCACGACCCCTTTAATCACACAGCAGGCGCCCCTTTAAATGTCTGCACGCGTTTCTGTTCACGTATTCACCTTGAGCAAAGCGTCTGTGGAGAAACAGGACTTGTTTGGTCCGACTTTACACGCCAGCATCGTCAGGGGGCGCTGTTCCGCGGTGCGTGTCGCGGCTGTAGGCCTCGTGCGCCGCCTGTGTCCCGTGTCTGTGGACGAATGTGTATCTGAACCCCAAATCTGACCAGCACCACCCAACACGCAGACCCCGCTCCGGCTGAGGCGCTCCGACGTGACACAAACACGGTCACGGAGCCACGGTCACGTCACTCCCACACGGTGTCACGCACGCTTCATTAACGCCGTGAACCGTTCGTTTCTCGCGTGCACAGGCCGTGAAAACCCTCTCCTCGGCCCGCGTGGCATCTGCGTGTGATCTTAACCCCAAACTGAGGCTCATTTCCTCGACACGCGAGCTCGTCCACGCACGCCGTGTCAGGTCTGTGTCCGTGGCGTTTCCCCGCGCCACAAATGCTCTTTATTCTGTCGGGAAAAACACGCAGTGATCGTGTGGCGTGAGACGGGACGTGCGCGGAGAGAGGAAACCGCCCGTGACTGTCTCTGCACCGGGGGAAACGCACCGTAAACGCACTTTAAATGTCCCGTGCGTGGGCCTTTCCACTCTAAAGACGTGGAATGGCACGAGCTGGTCGCCTCGCGTGGGCTCCGGGGCGCGGAAAGTTTGCAAAGCGAGCGTTTTACCACTTTGTGGCCTGCGTGGTGTGTGTGTGTGGTGTGTGTGTGTGGTGGTGTGTGTGTGTGTGTGTGTGTGTGTGTGTGTGTGTGTGTGTGTGTGTGTGTGTGCGTGCGCGCGTGTGTGTTGGAGGACTCCATTTTGAGGGGATGGGTGGACCGTCACCGATGGCTGTGGCACGAGAGAGAAAGCACACGAGCCCAGATGTCACGGTGTTTGCGCCGTCTCCACGCAGCGCCCGTGTCCGTGGCGCGTTTGGAGGGTCCACAGTGACACGTCACGCTGAAAACTCGCTGTAAAGCCTGTAATCCCGCGCGTGTGACGGCGTGATCGTGCTCCCACGGGGATATTGACTTGGTTTATTTTGGGTTGGAATAGAAATGTGAAGGATCCCGGGTCCTGAGGGGATTCCTGGCCCCCGTGCCGCCGTGGACCGCGCTGGGGAGGGAGCGGTGGCGCGCAGTGACGCACCGCAATAAGCCATTCCACGCAAGCCACGGCGGGCAGTGACTTTAGGGACCAAACAGGGCACAGAGGGGGGTCGTGAAAAGTGGGTTTATTTAGTTTGTTCAGTCTTTGAGGGCTCGCGACAGGCCGCAGACACGCGCTGTGGACTCAGGTTTTAGCGCATGTCGAGGGCAGCAGAGGGAGGGCGCACGGAGGCACAGCGCGGGGAGGCGGGGGAGCGTTCACCGGATCGGGCCTAGCAGTAGCGCCGACCGGACTGTCCCCATCCGCTTTCAAAAACCTGCATTTGGAGCCGGTCCCGGGCCACGATGAGCGCGGCCGGGCTCGTGTTGGCGCTGGCCCACGCCGGAATGGTAAGCCCCTCTCGCCGTTTGTGCGCCATGTGCCGTTTGCGTGCGTGATTTTGGTATTGTTTGATGCACGAGCCTCTGCGTCGTCCGCGTTCAGGGGAAACGGCTCCGCGCGGGGCTGTCAGTCACACCGAGCCGCGGACACGGACGCGGGTCGTGTTGTTTGCGTTTATGCATGTGCTAAACATGAAGACACACATGTAAGTGTCACGTGCACGCGCCCCGGCACACGCACGCGCGGCTGCTGCTGCTGCTGCTGCTGCTGCTGGTGGTCCATTTTGGCCCCCGGCACATCGTTGTGACTTTGGCATTGTGAAGGTTTGCGGTGGCAGAATGTGGCACATGTGCCGATGTGCTGATGCTGATGCAGAACGCGCGCGATGCGGGCTTTATCTCGACGCACGTTTGCCCTCTTTCCACGGTGCTCGCCGCGGTCGCCCTCGCCAGGTAAAACGAGTGCCGTTTACGTCCCAGATGTGGCTAAACGTGAACGGAGCTAAATGTGGTGCTTGTGAACTTCCGCAGCGTTAGTGTTTGTGCCCGGGACCACGGGCTGCGCCCGCGGACGGCGGCCGGTCAATAACGGCATCATAACAAATGAAACGGGCTGCAGCCAGGCAAAGAGCACAACACAAATTAATTAAAAATAACCGGTTGTCACCAGCAGGGGGAGAGCCACTATTAATTACATTATTTATAAGTGTATCATTTTAGAGTTTGAACAATTCTGAAAAAGTCAATGGATCAAATTCGAGCAAATACAATCTGAAACTCAATGTAACAATCAGCTCCATGAAGGCACTGCTTTAAAGATGTACTGTGTCACTTTTCTGGTGAAGGGTTCGTCACGTGACCGTTTCATGTGACTGCTTTGCCTGGAATGTTGCACCATGGAATTTAAACGAGCCAATCACAGGCGTTTTTATTGACACTTCCTTTGTAAACCAAACGTCTACATTCTAAAGGCTGTTTCATTAGCTTAAATGCATTTTCAATGGGTGCGTGAGCATTAGCCTCCAGAGTCAATGGAAGAATTAGCGTTAGCCTCCAGATTCAATGGTAGAGTTAGCGTTAGCCTTCAGAGTCAATGGTAGAGTTAGCGTTAGCCTCCAGAGTCAATGGGAGAGTTAGCGTTAACCTCCAGATTCAATGGGAGTGTTAGCGTTAGCCTCCAGATTGAATAGGAGGGTTAGCATTAGCCTCCTGATTCAATGGGAGTGTTAGCTTTAGCCTCTAGATTCAATGGGAGTGTTAGCATTAGCCTCCTGATTCAATGGGAGAGTTAGCGTTAGCCTCAAGATTAAATGGGAGAGTTAGCCTCCAGATTCAATAGGAGAGTTAGCGTTAGCCTCCAGATTCAATGGGAGAGTTTGCATTAGCCTCCAGATTCAATGGGAGAGTTAGCGTTAGCCTCCAGATGTCACAAACAATGAAAAGAGAGTTAAAAAGCATAGAAAGTGTTTTGTTTAGTGTATTCATCTGCGCAGAAATTAGCATGCATGCTAACAACCATGCTATACAAATTCCTTAAATTTAATATTATGTTGGACCAAAATGTAGCGTAACACAACAGTTTTACAAGATATTCATCAGAAATAGAGTTGGAAGTTAGATATTTGCTCTTATTACTCAAAAAACCAATGGACATATTAACAACAACCCTTTGTCTACAAACGACAAAATGTATGTTTTTATTTGTCTGTCATTAAAATGAATGCGATAGAACATTCATAAGTACCAGGATGTAAACACGTCACTCCTGGAAAGGGTTATTGTGGAAAAAAGGCCTCGTTTGGTGTAGTCCACTGCTCGCTGAGAGTGTTAAGTGTTATTAGCCTGGCTCACACCAGATTGACATGTGTAGCGCCAAAGCTGTCGGGACGTCCTGACGGATATTTGAATCTGATTGGTCGAAGCGCCACAACAGCGGAACACGCCGAGGAATAAAACTGTTGTTAAACCCAGTCATAGAAAAGCACAGACAAATGCACAAAGCGCTTTAATATGCGCGATTGTTTAGGTTTGTCCCTTTGACTCCGCCCCAAAACACAATGCTGCGCTGTGATTGGCCCGCCATACTGGGGGTGGCTCAAAACCAACAGATGGGCCGGATGGATTCTCAAGAGTCTCACAAATATCGTGGAATTCATTTGGCTGGCCAGGTTAATGCCATTTTGTGGAACATTCCAGGCAACAACAACAACATGGAAAAAAAAGAAAAGAAGGTTTCGGACCCTCCCCCTAAAAACTTACATTGAGCCCCTTTAAAGATGAACTTTGCCCGATATGTTCCACATTATTCAAATACTTAGAGTTAGGTGGCGCTCCTCTCCACAGATCTGACCTGTAACTTGGCCTGGTTTGGCTCACATTGCGCACATTTAAAGATAACGATGAAGAAATTACCCGTTGAACTTCTTTTATCTGTAGAAAGATAAAGGTATATTATGCTAAATTGACTCTGTTTTACCCATGTTTACGTATCCATACATTGTTTCCTCATCAAAAACATACCTGCTTCATTCACACTGGTTCAGGACGTCCTCTCCCTCTGAGCCTCACAAAACATTCCAGCTCAAGTTTCCCAGATTTGACTGACCTGAACATCTTTCACAAACGTCTGAAGCCGTGGCTGAAATCAGGCCAGAGCTGCGCGCCATCATTTGGAGTTAAATTCATGTTATTATTGTTATTATTATGATTATTATTATTATTATTCTATACGTACCTTTACGATGTCATAATGTTTTTATATTGACTTGTTCTAAAAGCCTGTGTTGGAAGGTCTTGAAACAGCGTCTGGTTCAATGTAACTACTTTGTTCATATCAAATAATGAATAAATAAAAAGGTCGAGATCCTGTTTAAGTCCATAAAACATCTCCAGACTGGTTCTGAGCGTTTCTGACTCACGTTCATTACAACTGCGCGCTTAAATTAGCACGCTACTTTAAAAAAAACAAAAAACAAAGTCCAGTAGATGACGTCCTAACACCATTCCTGACGAGGGAACGCCTCACCGATGTGAAGTAATGCGTTCAGGAGATGCATTATTTTAAGCTCTAAAACATGAGCTGTCAAAGCAGAGGTTCTCCAGAGCATGTTTGAAGGCCAGTGACGAGACCAATAATGCTCTTTCAGGCACATTCAGTAGATCATCTCACATTCGGGTCATTGTAAACGACAACATTGATCTAAAACACACAACAGGATTTACTCGAACAGGCAGAAAACCATCGAGAAAACTGTTGTAACGAGGTCAAAAGTGCTTTAACCTTGATGATTTTGCACGATACGTCCCCTTTAATGGCGTTGCTTTGGTTGCAGTACCGCAAATGGCCACAGGTGGCGCTGACTTGTTTTCCTCTCTGTTCCAGGATGAACCAGAATGAGCGGGTCGTTCCCTCGCCGTGACCTGTCCGTCATGTCGGCCGCCTCTTCCCTCAAGCACGCACCCGTCTACGGCTTCTCCAAGAGGGACAGCTCGCCTTCCCCCTCCCCGGCCGCCTCCGCCTACAGCCCTCTGCGACGACTGCAGCACCTCACCAGCAGGGTCAACCAGACCGAGTCGCTCCAACCCCCACGGGAACCCGACCCAAACTGGGAGTGGACCAGGAATAAGGAAACTAAAGCGGACAGAAAATGTAATTGGACCGACTGTCACAGCAGGAAGTCTAAAGTCCGGGATCAGGATGATGCGTTTGCGAGTCCCTCTAGTGGACACAGGCAACACGACACGCCCCTTGGGAATGCTCCAAGCGAAGGCGGCGTGTCGGATAAAAACAACTGCTTTTCAGGTCCTCCCAGTCCGGCCTTTTCCCTCGACAGCAATAGCCCCTTCGCCAACGGATTCCTCCACTTTGAGTCTTCGTTATTTGAGGACGACGATGAGGAAAGTAGCAGCAAACCGCCGGACGTCGAGGGCGAGAGAGACTTGGCGGGAACTGGACAAACGCTGACCCCGGCTCCGGGCGCGAGCGACGCGGGTCGAGGGTGCGAGGCTGAGAAGTCGGCGAAGGTCGTGACGCGCTCGCAGTCGACGGGCCAGCGGCGGCGATACTGGGACGGCTCCGACGACGAGGGGTGGGAGAGCGACACGGAGCTGTTCCTGTTCGCAGACAGCCCACTCCGAAACGCCCTGGTGAGTCCAGGAGACCCCTCTTATTGCTCTCCGGCTTCTTCCGCATTATGACACGTGTCTTTTCACCATCAGAGCACGCAGAGTAAGTCGCTGGCCCCGGTGAAGTACTTCGAGGGGGAGGTGGTCTGGGCGAAGCTGAGCAGACGCCCCTGGTGGCCATGTGAGGTCACCGCGGACCCGAGTCAGGGATGTTACCACAAGGAGAAAGGTGTGTCTCAAAATCAATGCGTCGTCATATCAACAGTATCAATGTTAACAAGTAGAAATGTGTGTAGGGTTGAAAAAGGGGCGGGAAATTCTCTGGGAATTTTAGCTCGGACATTTTCAAAACTAGAAAATGATCAAAATGCGTTAAAAACATCATATTTTTGTAGCTTTTTGTTGTCATTGTCATCTTCCTTATTATTATTGGCTTATTTGATCACTTAAACGCCAACCCTCAACAACGTGTTCCATCGACAGCGAAACGACACAAACAAACCGTTAAAAAAACCTGATTTCTCTGGTGTTTTGAAGCGAGATTCTCAGTGGCCGAAGTCCTCATCGTCCCACTCGTCCTCACCGTCTCTGTTTAACTTGTCGGTTCATGTTATATGCGTTGTCCTTATCATTTGTCCCGGATGTCTAAAACCTCTTCCCCATGAAGCCCTTTCACACCTGACGACGACCATAAATCCAGGTTGTTCAGAGACGACCTTCAGAAGTGGTAATTCCGTGTTTATTCCCATTAATTACAAGAAATTCCCGTTAATTCCCATGGATTCCACATGTTCTAACTTTGAAACCCTAAATGTATGTGTTTAATGTATACGTAAGTGTATGTTTACAGGCCTCAAAGATCTCGCCATTAGCACGAAATGGCGAGATCTTTGGAGTTGAAGAACCCTTTCTGAGGTGGCGTCGGACTTTGTGACCGTGTTTGTTTCATGTGGCCCAGTAACGGCAGTGAGACGAACCATAAACCAGGCCAACCGGGTCCGAGGTTTAAATTCAAGGCGTTCTGGACTGTTGCGATGCCGACGTGGACCTGCTCTGGCTCTGGTCCACGTTCTCCTGCGTTCTTCTCACATGTGTGCTGTGTGTCTTGTCCCAGAGTCGAGTGACCGTCCCTGCCGCCTGTACTACATCCGCACCTTCGGGGAAAACGCAGAGGCGTCGTGGCTGGAAGATAAATTCATCCACATTTTTCACGGAGGTTTTCAGTTCGATCAGCTGCACCGAAGCAAAGGGAAACACAAAGACAAGAACAAGAAGAACACTGTAAGGACGGACACACCTTTGTCGTTAGTGTTTTACAATTGTCGTGACATTGTTGTGAATATTGGGTGCAAACCTCTTTCCGATGAGCGTGTAATATTCTCATTCAGCCCCTCAGTCACCTCTCTTCACCTCCATTTCAGATTGCCAAGCGTTTCCTGGACTCGTGGAGCTCTTCTGTCGCTGAGGCCGAAGCTCTCCTGGAGCAGAGATCCAACATGGCGTCCTCCTTCCTCTCCGCCCTCGACGACCTGCCGCCCCACAGGTCTCAGTCGCCTGAACTCGAAGCACTTCCCGCCTCGTCCGACCTTTCTCCCACCGACGCGCCGCACCTGAACATCGGATCTATATCGTTTCTGAACGAGTCTTTTCCCACGAGCAAAACAAGCACTTTAACCAAGACTTCAGGAAAGAAAAAGTTCAAAAGTAAATTGAAACCGACTACACCTAACTCTTTGGAACACGACAGTGGAGAATGTCCGTATTGTGATCTAGACTCTGTCCCTAAAATCCTCTGTCCCAAAGCACTGGAACGCCAGTCGAAATCGAAAACTTCAACTTCCACAGACTCTCAAATGTCCACGCAAGACAAAGAAGTGAAAACGCATCAACCAGAGGTACAAACCGGGCTTTGGTTCAGCAAATCTAGCAAAGACCGCCGACCAAAAACATTACCAGATCGAACTCTTTTCAGTAAAGGCCTGAGAAAGAAGAACTCCTCTTTCGTGGCCTCAAAAAAGTGTGTCAAAGATTGTTCTTTCTCCTCAAATCTGTCTTTTAGTTTTGGTGAACAGGCATTCAAAAGTAAACCAAGTGAAAATGTCATACTTGAACAAGCGGTGCAGCTAAAAGACAAACTAGAGGAGCCTTTTGGTGCTAGGAAACGGGTGGGGGACAGACTTGAAAGCCACGTTGAAGAGAAAACTTCAAGCAACACTAAAATGGACATGTCTATGGATGAGTTTAGATTTTCAAATACTTCTCATAATGTAACAAACCCAAACAAAGATTCAAGTCTAGAAAACCTTGCAGTGAAGTCTAAATCGGACGTAGGTCGAGAAGCAAACTCAAAAACCGACAATGACGTTTCTTTGGACGTTAAGAATGACTCAATAACGAGCTCTGTTGATACATCGAGAAGCAGTCAAAATCACAATTCAAGAAGATCGTGGAAAAAGTGGAGCGTTCCTGAGCAAAATGTCATCTCCACAATTCAAGAGGAACGTCCAATGCCTGGAATCCTTTTTGATGACGCGAACCCATTGATAAAACTCATGAAAGAGGCAGTTTTACTGTCGAAAAACAAAATTCCATTTGTAAAGTTGATACGCAAGAATATTCCAGTTGAGTCAGAGCAGCATTCTGAGGAAACGGTTAGCATAGCGGTTCAGTCCAAACAGGTAAAAGATCTGGGACGGCCCAAAACAGAATCGGAAAGGAAAGCGAACATCAAGAAAGGAAAATATAAAAAGGGTAAAAAGCAAAAAGGTGGGCGTCCACCAAAGAAGAGAAAAGAAGAGTTACAACTAAATAATCAGGAAAATTCAGATAAATTGGTTTGCCAGAAAGAGACAAAGCTAACAACCGCCAACGACGCTAAAGAAACTGCGGCGCAATGTTCGGAAAAGCTAAATGCTAACGATGGTGACGGGAAGTCAGATGAAGTTACAGGCAAGTCAGAAGTCAAGGAAGTTAAAAAACGTGGCCGACCTCCTAAAACCAAACGGCCGTTGCCAAAACTGACTCATCTGGGATCGACATTGAGATGCATCGAAAAGTTAAGTCGTCAAGAATTGCTAAACAGTTTGAAAGAAGCCGAGGCTAATGCGGCCAAAGTGACCGATTCTGAAGGTAAAAACGAAAGGGCGAAAAAGGCAAAAACTGGGCGTCCAGCTAAAAACGCTCCCGAAACGTCGGCGAGTCAAGCTAAACACGTGTCATCACTTGGAAGTTTCGATAGTTCCGAAAAAGCCACAGACAAGACAGAAGAGACAAAAAGTGCCGCTGCGCTAGAAGTTAAATTGGCTAAACAATCGATGAAGTCCAGAAAGCTAAAGGTCGGTCGCCCACCTAAAATAACTTTGAGAAGGTCGTCAAAAGAAAGCAACATTTCAATTTTAGAAGCTGTTGAGGATTTGGAGCACAAGGATTTAAATGTGACGTACGACCAAGAAGACACCAAATGTCTAAACGTTCAAGAATTGGAAAAGCTGTCTAAAGTTGGCCGTCCTGATAAAATCCCTTCAAAATCGCATCGACTTCAGGCAAGCCCGATTTCTGAAGGTGCTGAGGACCTTGGCCAGATAGACTCGAAAGTTTGTGACCACGGGGAGACAAACAGCCCAACTGAGTCAACAATTGCCCAGGCAACGAAGCATAAAACTGGCCGTCCTGCTAAAATGCCTCTGCGATCAGTGGAGACAGATACGCAAGGCTGTGACATCGGCTGGGAAACTGGCCAGAATGACAATCACGGAGAAGTTAAAACGTTTGGGGTCGAGTCGGCGGAAGAATTTGAAAAGTCTAAAGGTGGTCGCCCGGCGAAATTAACTTTGCTGGAGGATCAAATCATCCGGGTGTCAACTTTGGAACGTGAGAGAGGAGTTACGCAAGATAAGTTTGTGGCAACCGACGATAACGGAGAGACTGATTTGACTAGAGAGTCGGACACAGTAAAAGGTAAGAAGGCTAAAGTTGGCCGAGCCGGTAAAAGTCGACATTGCCAGTTGTCGTTATTGCCAAATCTGAGAGAAAGTAGCCAAAAGGAAACGAGTGATCGAGATGCAACGAATATTGAAACTGTTGACGCTAGTAGGGCTAAAGAATCTGAAATCTCTAAAGATAGGCAGTCAAAAGGGGGCCGGCCTGCGAAAGTTTCTCCATTGTCCAGTCAAGCTAGCAAAGATTCAACGTTAGAAAGCCAGTGCGACTCGAACGTCATTAGTGAGCTCAGCGAGGGGACAAAACCCGCAAAACAGGCCAATTCTAACTCTGACGAATCTGAAACCAAGATCGAATCGAAACTGACGGAGGTGAAAGTCAACGCCAAAAAGATTTCAGAAAAGCATAATCCAAGAAATGATGACCAGTTTGAGAACTACCAAATCTCAAAGGCAATCAATTCAGCCAATCAACAAGAGCTAAATGCAAATCAAGCTGTATTGCAGTCGGGCAGCAATCAAAGAGCCGGGAAAGAAAAACGACGCAATTTCAAAAAGTCCTCATCCAAACAGCCAAAGGACCGTTTCGGTAGATTTACCTCTCTGCATCTCCTTTCCCAAGAGTTAGCGTCACAGTACGACGCTTCTAAGGGGGCTACCAGCGCAAACATTTTAGAACTAAACATTGCAAAGTTGAGCTTAGAAGATTCAAGGGAGACATCGGACTCTACAGGAGCCAAAATGAAGAACGCCAAGGTTCCAAATCCGGCTGAAAGTGCGCGAGAACAAGCGTTGACGAGTGGTAGTCCGTTATCGACGAGTAACCAAGCATCACCAGAAGCTGATGACAAAGAAGAGAAATACGATCAGTCCAAGCAGCCTCTTGTAAAAAAGCTAAAAGTCGGTCGCCCTCCGAAAAACGACTTGTTAAACCAAAAAGGTGAAGTAGAAGACGTTATCCATTTGAGCAGTTACGAGGACTGGGCAAACGCCACCGCGACTCAAGACGATGCGAATAAAGTTAATCTGGAAGAATTGGAAGTCACCTCTGAATGTACAATGCCAATAGTAAAAAAATTGAAGGTCGGGCGCCCACCTAAAATGACCTCGAACTCAGAGCCGAGCACGGAAACTTTAGAGGAGGAGCAAAGTCGACAGGGATTTTCCAAAAGCTTAAAAATGTCGGATTCGGCTAAAATGAATTCAATAGATACAGAAATGGCCTCAGATTCCAAACAGTCCTTGCCTACGAAGCTGAGTGTTGGTCGGCCACGAAGATCAGAACCATCAACGCAAGATTGCGACGCGTCGTTCGAAAGAGTAGAAATGTTGAACGCTAATACGACAAAAGAAAATGTTAAGGATTTGACATTTCTCACAGACGCTAAACTGTCTCCGATTACAACGAAAAGTGTACAAAAATCAGGTTCGATTCAAGCGAGTCAGAAAACATTGGAACGAGTTGAGCAGTTGATCTCTCAAGAAGTTGCCAAGACATCAAATAATAAGAATAATACTACAAATGTCAATCTAGAAGCCTCAGAATCTGCATCTAAACTTTCAATGGTTACTAAATTTAAAGATGGCTGCCCTTCTAAAATCGATTCTTTGCCAAATCAGACTGTTTCACATTTGAAAGAAGTAGAAAAAACGATCAGCGACGAAGTGACAAAAAGCAAAAACGTACCAGAAGTTGACAAAGTCCAAAGTTTGGCAGACGCTGAAAGTGCCAGACCCATGGTCCAGAAACGAAAAGTGGGCCGTCCATGTAAAATTGTGAAAGAATCGTTGCCAAATCCAGCCAGCCAGATCTCAGCACCGAGCAAAGTCGACGATTTAAACCGCCCGAAATATCCAACCGGCAACGAAGTGAAAATCAACCACACCAACGCCGCGAAAGTGAATCTAGACGAGGCTCGAGTTGCGTCGGAAGCTGTAATGACGCCAACCATTCAGAAGCGTAAAGTCGGACGTCCCGCGAAAATTGTAAGACAGACCAATCAGTCAGTCCCAGTTACAGCGACGGGCGATAGAGCAAAACCCCTGGATGACTTGGCCGTAAAGACCAAGTCGCTGGACAATGTAGCACCAGTACGTTTGGAGGAATCTAGCGTTGAATCCAAACAGGTTGAGAAGTTTAAAGTCGGCATTCCAACGAAATTTCCGTCTGAAACTACGACAAATCAAGCTAGTCAGGACACTACAATGGAAACCATTTCTAAGGCAGATCATTTTGTAAAAACTGCAGGAAAATCTTGCTCAGAATCTAAACATTCTCAGTTTAAAAAGTCAAAAGTCGGTTGCCCAACGAAGACTCCTGCTGAAACCAAGGCAAATCAAGCTCGCGAAATGTCACCAACTGAAAGAGGAATACAGAAAAGTGAAATTACAGATAAATGCGTTAAGGTTCTTAAAGCTAACGCCAATTTGGAAGTGACGGAAATTTTGCTTGATTCCTCCAAACAGGCGTTATTCAATACCTATAAAGTTGTCCGATATCCAAAAACGCAGTCGGAGATTTTGCTGAATCAAAGTTGGTCGGATGTGGGAGGCTGCGACGAAGAGGGAAATAAACACGAGTTGGCAAAAAGCGCAAAGACAAAACTCGACGGACACGTGACAGTCGAAGTCTCGCCAGAGATTTTGAAGGTCAAGAAACCAATTGGTCGTCCTCCTAAAATTCTTGCACCGAGAAATCAAGCAACGCCGGCGTCAACCGCAGAAAATGCAGTTGAACTGAAATGCAACCAATTGAAAACAAGTGAAAAGACTAAGCTGGAAGTTGTTTTTGACAGAGTTGGTCCAAAAGCATCTGAAATCCCACCCATAAAGGCAACGGCGAAGAAGTCGAAAGTGGGACGACCTGCCAAAACCACGTCGCAAACGTCGTTAGATCAAGATGGAAATGTGTCTTCGCTTGAAAGTCTTGAGGCGTTAGTTAACCAGCAAAATCCAAAAGAAGCCGTGCATTTCCAAAACGATCACGTCTTAAGTGCGAGCCAACAGAGGACTCACCCAAAAAGTCCACAGATTCTAAAGGACGAGTATTTTGAGAAATCATCACTGAGGAAAAACTTGACTCAAAAGGATTTTATAAAGTCTCGGGACATCGACCATCACGATACACTTGTTTCTGACGAATCGCCCAAGAAAATCATTGCGCCTACGCCAACGCCAGCGTCAAATATTGAGCCACTGATGAAGAAGCTGAAGGTGAAGAAGTGTGTTATAAACCTGTCGCAGTCATTGAAGGGGGCGATTCCCGTGGAGTTTACGCCTGAAAATGCACAAGACGGAAAACGAATCGCAAATACTCAAAGTTACGTAGAAACGACGTCGAAAAGCTCGGACGCTGACGTGTCTTCGGACTGGGAAACGCAGCTCATCAAGAAGACTAGTTCTGTGGCAAATAACGAGGTCAAGAGAGATTCCGATAAGTCTTCAAATCACAAGAATAAATGTAAAAGTTCGGTAGGAAATGCTAGTCAAATGTTGGACAGCTCTGATCGGAGGCGGGCTGTCAACGCAAAAGACCTGACGGATTTGTCTAATAGCAAGGGCGCTAAAGCCTTTGGAAAATTCCCTTGCAACTTGGTTAATTCAAAAGAAAAATGCCCAGACACAAACAGACGTGAAAGTTGTAGGACTCATTCTGGTGGCGAGATCCCAACAAGCAGAAGAGATGTGCAACGGACTCCGGACGCTGAGGGATTCGACAGTTTTGAGAAACGCCTTCCTGTGGATTCTTCAACTCCCGAAGCCCCGTTGGTGGACAGATGCCGAAATGTAGTAAAGAAATCGGTAAATAAAACGTTACCTGAGCAGCCTGCACATCTCCCAGCCAGCAGCCGACTTATGACGCGGGCGTTTGAGGCCATGGAGGACTCAGAGCTGAAGAAAGAGTCAGAGAAATCGAAGAAACATTCAATATCGCCCAAGAAAATCCTCAAAGATGCCCATAGCTCGACATGGAAACCGGAAACAAACTTGGACTTTTGTAGCGACTTGGACTCGGTTGAGAATTACTGCAACAACGGGTTTTCTAGCCCGAGCGCGTCTCCGGTGTCGTCAAAGTTTTCGGACGATTTTGAGGCGGATGTTAAAAGCGAAGAGGAGGGAGTTTTGATATCCTCGACGCCTCCGGTGGACTTCATACCTCTGACGTCGAGGGTTTCGTCGAAAAAGGACGATCAAGACGCGCAGGCGACCACTCCGTTCTCTTTCATGAGCGGTTTGAAAGACGTGGACGAGCTGTCGTTTCAGTCGGTGGGCGACAGTAGCGACGGGAAGTTCAAAACCGACGCGAATTACAAGTTCAGCACTTTCCTCATGATGATAAAGGACTTGCACGACACTCGGGAAAAAGATGGAGCGCCGTTAGAGCTTGAGATCGGGCCTCCGAGCGCGCACATCAAAAAGGAACCGATGATCATGCCTGAAGTGGAACTCGCCACTCAAGAGACTCAAGCCTTTGACAGCGAGGAAAGCCAATCCCCAAAGAAGCTTTACCTGAAGAAAACCAGCTCCATTCTGGGTTAAGAAGAAGAGTAAAGGTGCGAGATGTGGACCTGGTGTGCCCGGGATCGAGGCCCCGGTCGGGGCGGAGCAGGAGGAGGACCGGGCGTCGCTGGTGCATCCGTCCGAGCGGCACAAAACCTGGGAGTGCGTTCAGAAGGAGGTCGAGGAGCCAAAAGTGAACGGCGTCGTCAGGGAGAAGAGGACGAGTCTGATCATTAAAATCACCGGGGACAAGAGCCAAGAAGGTAAGAGCCAATCAGAGCTGTCGGGAATATTGCCCAAAACGTAAGACGCATCATTTCAGAGTGAATTTATAGTTTTATTATATTTTGGGGGATCCAATGTAAATGTGCTAAATCGTACCTGTAATAACACACGGAAATGAGAGGAAATAACACATGCGTACACAATGTCCCTGATGTCACTGCTCAGTCTAGAATGTTCCACAGCGTGGCATTAAATCACATGCGTTTTTCATGGCTCAAAACACAAACTTGGTGGCGTCTGGTCTCCTTGGAGATCGCTACATTTAATGCCGTTCTGTGGAACATTCCAGGCAAAGCCGTCGGTGGGGGGATCGTCCACCAGAAAAGTTACACGGTGCACCTTTATGATAAAACCTCCAGCTGTGGGCTTGAAAATGCAATATACATTATTGCAGTTGCTTAGAATAATAATAATAGTAATAATAATGATCTTTTCTTGTATTTTTGGGCAGATTTAGTTCATTTCTCCCAAGTTCAAACGAAGCTTTATGTGGCTTCTACAGGCAGCAGGTCGATCACAACGTTTTATGAAAACGCTTCTAGTTTAGTCTGTTTGAAGTGCAGCGACAGCAAAGTCATGAAACAGATCAGAGCTGAAGAGCTCCTCATTTTACACGAATAAATCTGTCAAAAGAAGATCAACAGTTCCAAACGCACAACATTCACGACCTCACACGACCTCGCACGACCTCGCACGACCTCGCACGACCTCGCACGACCTCACACGACCTCGCACGACCGCACGACCTCGCACGACCTCGCACGACCTCACACGAGATCACACGACTCTCGCACGACCTCACACGACCTCGCACGACCTCGCACGACATCGCACGACTCGCACGACCTCGCACGACCTCGCACGACCTCACATGACCTCACACGACCTCACACGACCTCACACGACCTCGCATGACCTCACAGGACCTCACATGACCTCACATGACCTCACATGACCTCACACGACCTCACAGGACCTCACAGGACCTCACAGGACCTCCACGACCTCACACGACCTCACACGACCTCGCATGACCTCGCATGACCTCGCATGACCTCGCATGACCTCGCATGACCTCACAGGACCTCACATGACCTCACATGACCTCACATGACCTCACGACCTCACAGGACCTCACAGGACCTCACACGGACCTCACACGACTCACACGACTCACACGACCTCACACGACCTCACACGACCTCACACACGACCTCACGACCTCACAACGACCTCACACGACCTCACACGACCTCACACGACACTCACACGACCTCACACGACCTCACACGACCTCACACGGACTCACCACGACACATATCACACGACCTCACACGACCGTCACACGACCTCACATGACCTCACACGACCTCACACGACCTCCACACGCGACCTCCACGAACCTCACACGACCTCACACGACCTCACACGACCTCACATGACCTCACACGACCTCACACGACCTCACACGACCTCACACCAGTGTCAAAAACATGAATTATCTTTCCCTCATAAATCATAAACTCATCTTTACGCAGTTCCGCGGGGTCAAATACTGACCTTTCATTGTTTCCATTTTTAGGACATAAACGGATCCGAAAGCCGAGCAAGCGCCTGATCGAGTGGACGGAAGAGTACGACCAGATCTTTTCAAGCAGGAAGAAAACGAAGAAATCCGACAAGGTGAAACGACACGAGGAAGTCGGATAATACTTTGGATCGGTTCTGTCCCATTAAACCACATGTTGTTTTGTTTGTTGTTTGTTGTTGTTGTTGTTGTTGTTGTTGTTGTTCTCAGGACCAGTCGTCGTCAGTCTCGGACCAAAACGCCTGCGTGTTTCCCGAAATGCAAACTCCGCCCCCCGAAGAGCCCTCTGCGGCGTCTCCGCCCGAACTGCAGATTCCCTGCGCTGAGAACCCCGGCTCCCAGAATGCACCGGTCATCGCCGTGGATACGCTGACCCCGCCCCCTGAGACCGAGCCCGCGCTGGCGGAGGCGGCGGCGGCGGCAAAGGGCTCAGGTGAAGGAACGCTCGTTATGACCAGTGGTTGGATTATTATTGCTCCCGTCATTTCACCTTCCTCTTTCTGACCTCCACCGTGTCTCGCTCGCTCATCTTTAAATGGCGGAATCTACTTTTCGGTTCATACTGCGATTTAAAATGTCCAAAATGAGTTTAGAGTTGTTTATAGTTCCAGTCGAACTAGTTTCACGAGTCCTGTTTACGAGCTCGTCTTCTCTGAGCCTCACAAAAACACCCGCTTTCAAATGTCACACGATTGTTAAGTAACAGTCACGATGCTGCTTGGAATTTCTATTGTGTGAAGAAGTTATTTTGTCATTTTGATTCTTAAAATAAAAGTCATTAAAAAAATAAAAATTAATTGTTAAAGTGCCCCCTACTGGTCGGACGACTCATTGAACTAAAATGCAGTTAAGAGGAATATATTTGAAATTTTTAAATAGAAAATTATAAAAATCTCATCACAGAATAGCAAATATTTTAGGTATATAATTTCACTTCCTGTTTGTGGTTGATGACATCACGCGAGGAAATTACCCGGCAAGTGACTTTATTTAGTTGAATTCATGTTTAAAGGGTCCAAAAAGTTCTTTCTTTGTGTAAATTCTGCTTAAACTTTGACTGGAATGAGTGTCCCTGCTGTGATGTCACTTCCTGCCCCTGCTGTGATGTCACTTCCTGTCATTTTCCACAGATTTGTCTACGTTTTCTCCACAAATACCTGCTCGATCGGTGTAAAACTATCATTTATATGTACGGCAGGTTTAAACACACCAAATAAAGCCCAAATTTGAACATCGTAAAAACCTGTCGAACGTCACTTGAAGTAAATATCATCAGGTTCAATTAAATAGTAAAAATATTTGGTTTGTGGGCGTGGTTTGGAAGTGTTCTGACTCTCCAATGATTGCACATTTTATTTAATCTCTTCTACTCTACTTTTTTACAGAAGGCTGTTCAGTTTTGGAGAAAAAACGCAAGAGAAAACCCACTCAGAAAATCCTGGAGTATTGTCTGGAAGCCGAGGCCGCGCCATCGCTCAAGAAAAAGGTACAAGTTCATCACATGTGTCATTCATTGAAAAAGGGCAGATTTATGTTTCAAAAAAGTGTTTTATGTTGACATTTAACTTCAGTACTTCATTGAATTCCTACGGTTTTATATCTGTCTGTTTGTTTCCTTCTTATTTTTAGGTAAAGGCCGTTCGGACCTACTTAAATCCTCCTCCACAAACTGGTAAGTCAAACGAGTATTTCTGTTGGACACTTTCAAAACACTTTTTAACTAAACGAAGGTTGAAATATGGAGCCCGAAGCTTCTGTAGAGAGAATATTTACATATGAAGTGTCATATTGGTCATAAATAGGAAATTGTTTGTTCTTTTTTGACATTTTTGATTCAATAATGCTGCGTTTTTTGTCATAAAAAGTCATGTTTTAAAGTCTGTAAAGCCAAATAACGATGCTCAAAATGAAAGAATGGCTGCCTCTGAATCCCTGTCGGTGAGATTAATTTCCCCGACAGAAATAACATAATTAATCATTTAAGTCTTTAGTCTTTAGCTTTATTTTTCACATTTTGTATCTTCTTTTGCATCTGAGAGCATTGTCATTAAGTGTTCTTTGCTCCTCAGATCCTCAGTCTCTGAAGAAGCTGAAGCAGCTGATCATCTCCACCACTTGCCTTTCGGAGCCTGCATCGCCCCCTGCAGTCCAGACCTGCCCCAGTCCAGACCTGGGGCCAGGGTTTAGTCCACATCAAGACCCAGACTTAGATGAACCTAAAGCAGAAGAGGACACGTCGGAGGAGTTTGAGCTTTCTCTGCCCCTCGATCCTCAAAGTCACGAGGAGCAGGAGGTGAGACACACGCACAGACCCCCGAAACCCCCGAAACCCCCGAAACGCCAAAAACCCTTGAAACCCCCAAAACCCTTGAAACCCTAAAAACCCTTGAAACCCCAAAAACCCTTGAAACCCTTGAAACCCCCAAAAACCCTTGAAACCCTTGAAACCCCCAAAACCCTTGAAACCCTTTGAAACCGCCGCAAAACCCTTTGAAACCCTTGAAACCCTTGAAACCCCGCAAAACCCTTGAACCCTAGACCCCAAAACCCTTGAAACCTTGAAACCCCCCAAGACCCTTGAAACCCTAAAAACCCTAGAAACCCCCAAATAAACCCTTGAAACGCCCCACAAACCCTTGAACCCCCCAAAACCCCTTGAAACCCCCAAAACCCTTGAAACCCTAAAAACCCTAGAAAGCCCCAAAACCTTGAAACCCTTGAAACCCCCAAAACCCTTGAAACCCCCAGAACCTAAAAACCCTAGAAACCCCAAAACTTAAAAAGAAAAATAATAATTGACACATTTTCACAAACGTGGACGATTGGCTCGGTCAGAAGCTCCCGCCCTTCCTTTGGCCGAGCCCAGTTTAAACACGGGTGAAAACAGACATAAAGACACACAAACACAGAATGTTCGTGAATAAAATCTGGACCAGTGTCGACCGAACATTCATCCTCCTCCTTTATCCATTTCACTTGTCCAAAGAAAAAAAAAAGTAAATAAATAAAAACATAAATACATCAAAACATGTATCTTTTTAAATGGAATATGATTATTGCATCTGAAGTCAAACTTTACTTTATTGGTGACGTTTATGTTTATATATCTTCATAATGTCACTTCCTGGTTTGACGTGGCCAGCAAATTGACATAGGCAGAGACGCAACTGTTACTTAGCAACCAGACTGTAAACAAGAGCTAGAGTCCATTTAAATCATACAATAGTTCTGGCACTTTTGTTTCTTAAATGAGCGTTTGAACACCGTGCCAATTTGTCTCCGCATTTTTTGGGGGGACGGAACGGCGCTTTTGATGCATCACAGGGCCGATGATGATTATTTACCACAGGGACGAACTCACCGGACAAGCTTGAATGTAATCGACTGTGTTTGTGCGACAGATGGACCTGAGTCTGGACCAGAGTCTGGACAGAAGTCTGGACCAGAGCCTGGCCAGAGCCTGGACCAGAGCCTGGACAGAGTCTGGACCAGAGCCTGGACCAGAGCCTGACCAGAGCCTGGACCGAGGAGCCTGGCCAGAGTGACCTGCTCCTGGACGACGCCGCTTTAGCGCAGAGGAAAATCATCGCGACCGAGGAGGACCGCCTCCATGAAGGAGACATCTGCCAGGTCTCGCACCATCAAATTACCACACGATATTCGCACACGTGAGGAAGACGATCCGCCTCCGTGTGCTTTTATTCAGCTTAGATTAGAAAAAAAAGTTGGTTTTATTTGTTTTGAGAAGAAAAAGTCAGAGTAATTCCTCCATTGTCCCAGTTTACCTTCGTGGGAAACGTACGTAGCTGTAGCAACACGAGGATTATTCAAATATGAACATGTTCTTGTGTCTGTAACTTGTTTTAGTGTCGCTTTTTAAGATCCAGAGGCATTTGGCGAGGTTGAGGTTTGAGTTGAGAGCGTGTAAGTGTGAAATGTTCTCCGATGGCGTCGCTCATATTTGCGGCTGCGGCGGGTCGCGCTTCAGAACGTGTGATTGTGACGTCTCCTCAAACAGACGGTGTTTTGAAGGTGGGTCTCGTGTTGCAGGTGTGTGAAAAGACTGGCGAGCTGCTCCTGTGCGAGGGCCAGTGCTGCGGCGCCTTTCACCTGCCTGCATCTCCTAGCTCAGGCTCCCAGGGAAAGTTCATCTGCCCCGAGTGCAAATTAGCAGGTACGGACGTGCAATCAGGCAAATCAGAGCACGGAATGCTGCGAATCATGGCAATCAGGCAGCGTAGGCTGCGATCAGGCTAACAGGCAGAGCCTGAATATGTAAGAGCGCTGCGAATCAGGCACGACATTTTGTCTTTTGTTCTTAATTAATAAATAGCGAGCAGAATTAGCTGATTTGACAATAATAATTCATTTTTGTTTAATAGTTGCGTGTAAACTATCCCTGCCTGTTACAACGTCGCTTATTGATGACATCTCATTCTGTTTTAGAACCTTTAGAAAACATTTCAGTTTTCATGTTTTTCCTCACAAACTGATAACTATTGACTATTTACCACAAGGACACACCCACCAACACAAAGTAGTAATATATGAAAAGCACAAGGCCTTCCATATGCCCTTTAAGTCTGACCTGCTGAGCCTGCTGCCCCTGCTGACCTTCTGACCCTGCTGACCCTGCTGACCCTGGTGTCTGTGTTGACCGCCTGCTGACCCTGCTGACCTGCTGACCCTGCTGACCTTGCTGACCCGCTGACCTGGCTGACCTGTGACCTGGGTGTCCTGTGCTGAACCCTGCTGACCTGCTGGACCTGCTGACTCTGTTGCTGACTACCTGCTTGGACGGCTGCCTGACCCTGCTGACCTGCTGACCGACGGCTGGTGTCCTGTGTTCTGCTGGACCTGCATCCTCTGACTGACCCTGCTGAGCTGCCTGACCTGCTGACCTGTGTCTGGTTTTCTGTGTTGACCCTGGCTCCTGCTGGGACCCTGCTGACCCTGCTGACCCTGCTGACCCTGCTGACCTGGTGTCTGTGCTGACCCTGCTGACCTGCTGACCCTGCTGACCCTGGTGTCTGTGTTGACCCTGCTGACTCTGCTGACTGCCGTGTCTGTGTTGACCCTGCTGACCTGCTGACCCTGCTGACCTGCTGACCTGCTGACCCTGCTGACCTGTGTCTGTGCTGACCCTTCTGACCCTGGTGTCTGTGCTGACCCTGCTGACCTGCTGACCTGCTGACCCTGCTGACCCTGCTGACCCTGGTGTCTGTGCTGACCCCTGCTGACCTGCTGACCCTGCTGACCCTGCTGACCTGCTGACGCCTGCTGACCCTGCTGACCCTGCTGACCTGCTGACCCTGGACCTGGTGTCTGTGCTCGACCCTGCTGACTCGTGCTGACCCTGCTGACCCTGCTGACCTGCTGGACCCTGCTGACCTGCTGACCCTGATGACCCTGCTGACCTGCTGACGCCTGGTGTCTGTGTTGACCCTGCTGACCTGCTGACCCTGCTGACCTGCTGACCCTGCTGACCTGCTGACCCTGCTGACCTCTGGTGGTCTGTGTTGAGATATTGTGGTGAGGCCTGCTGCTGACCTGCGCTGACCCTGGCTTGTATGTTGACCCTGGATTTGGATGTCCTGTGTTGACCGCTGCCTGGGCTGCGTGGTCTGTGTGACCTGCTCGTGCTGACCTGCTGACCATGTCTGTGGACCAATGCTGACCTTGCTGGACCTGCTGACCCTGCTGACCTGCTTGACCCTGGTGACCTGTGACCTGCAGCGTAGCTGACTGTTCTGCTGACACCTGCTGACCCTTGTGTCTGTGTTGACCCTGCTACTGCTGCCTCTGCTACCCTGCTGACTCTGCTGACCAGCTGACTGCTGACCGGCTGCTGACCCTGCTGACCACTGCTGGACCCATGCGATGAACCTGGCTGCCGTGCACCCTGCTGACCCCGCTGTCTGTCGGCGTGTGTCTCAGCAGTCCACAGTGGTTTTGCTGTGTAAGAAGCGCGGCGAGGACTGTGCGGCGTCTGCATGATTCCGCGTCTGTTGGGCGAAAAGGGTGGGGGGGTGAGATTTATCACGGTGGGGAATGCATTCGCTGCTTTGGTCCCGACGGCGCCCACGGGAAAACAGCGGCTTCCGGTGCTCGATACACACGCTGCCTCACCTGCCACCTACAACCCAGCAGCAGCAACCTGTCCAAAGGTGAGCCTCGCACACGCCAAGTCAGCAACGGTCCGCACGGAAGTTTGTTGCTAAACCTGACTTTTTGTGTAGTTTTTATTTGAGTTATTTCTTTATCAAACGTATCTGGAATGTCAGGCGTGCAGTTGGAATAAAAAGCATTAGAATTCAAACCAAATATTCTATCTTTTGAACGCTCTAAACATCTGCACCTGGACACGCCCTCTGCACCGGACATGCCCTCTGCACCGGACACGTCGCTCAAAGCTTTTAAGAGCCAAACTTTGTGTCTATGCCAAAATATAACCACAGTTTGTAAATGATGGGCTCCGTACAGAACTGTCGCAGCTAAGGCAGGCAAGTTTATCTTGTAGAGCACATTCGTACACAAGGCAATTCAAAGTGCTTCACACCAACAGGAAAAAAGGTGTGCATTAAAATCACCAACAGACATGGCAGGAAAATCACAAAATAATAGTTTCAAAGACATTAAAAGAGAAGAGTGCAAAGAAAAGCATTATCAGTCATATGCACAGCCACTAAAACAGTTGTTTAGTTCAAGATTTGAACATTACCAGAGTTAGACCGTCTCACTCCTCTGGTGAAGACTGTTCCAGATTTTTAGCTGCATAAACATGAAACGCACATTCCCCTGTTTAGTCCTGATCTGGGTCACCAGCAGGAGGCCGGTCCATGTTTAGGTCCTGACTCTGGGAACCAGCAGGAGGCCTGCCTCCTGGTCCTCGAAGTCGAGACTGTGTTCATATGAACTAACATGTCGAGATGGTACTTTTGCTAGGCCATGGAGAGACTTGTATACAAGCAGGCTGCTTATGGAAGTCTCTTCTCTGAGCCACAGGGGGCAAAGTGCAGAGACCCTGAGCACATGAAAAAGAAAAAAAAAGGACAAAACGAAAAAAAGGGGAAAAAAAGGAAAGGGAAGAGGAAGGAAAAACCCTGCCGCATATCGGGGCCTATATGCAGTCAAGGGAGGCGGATAATGTGATCGACTGCCTGGTTCTAAGTCAGGACCCGAGCAGCAGCGTTCTGATGTACTTGCAGCTGTTTACAGTCTCGTTTGGAGAGGCCGTGAGCAGGCGTTACGTAGTCTAATCTACTAGAGACAAACGCTGGAAATCTCTCTCAGGGGTTAGACGACTGTACTTTTGATTTTGGAATTGCTTTTTGATGGTAAAAAGCTGCCTGTTGTGATGATTCTGACGTGGCTGTTAAAATTCAAAATCTGAGTCCATTATTACCCCAGATTTCTAAACTTGATGTGTCAGGTTTCTAGAGGAGACTTCTGGAGGTGACAGTTAACAATTTCTGCGGAGTCTTGTTCTTGGGCCACAGACGATGATTTCAGTCTTGCTCTGAGTTCAAGCCCCCCTTGGGAAAAAAAAAGAAAGTTGTTTTGCATCCACACACTGATCTGTTTGGAATGCAGTGACAGAGTGATCCCATGGTCCATGATTCACCATGCCGTCATGGAAACATAGATCTGAGTGTCGTTTTGCGTAATTGTGATTAGGACACATTTCTCGCTGCGTATCAGCTGACCTAACGGCAGCAGGTAGAGGCTTGAACAGAAGGGGTCCCAGGATTGACCCTTGGGGCACCCCACAGGTCAGGGGCATCTGGTCTGAGACACAGTTACCAATTTCGACAAAGAACTTCCTGTCTTCCAGATAGGACTTTAACCAGTTTAGCGGTAGGCTTGTAAGCATAGCCAGGCTTGTTAGCATAGCCACTAGCATTAGCCAGCTGCTAACGACCTGAAACGAACATCTCAGCCTCAGCCTGGAGTGTTCTCTGTAAGCCCACTGGTCCCTCCTGACCACAGTCACACATTTGTGGACAAACGGGGTCTTTAGGGGACGTGACAGAAGAGGAATCTTTGAGACTTTTGAATGATACAACCTACAGTGAGCATGCAGCTTTCGTCCTCAAGATGGCAGTAGCAACAAGTGTGTGGCGTCGCTTCGGGCTCGTCACTTGGCCCACGCTCCAGAGTTTGGTCAAATCAAACGTTCCCTCACATACAAATGAAATGTCCGAGTCAATTCCCTTATAAAAGTATATCAAATGTGGTCTCAATATCAACGACAACTTAAAAGTAGTTCACCTTTGACTCGGATGCCAGTATTACACGCTAATTATCATCTAAACTAAAACACTCAAATGTTTACGCACTCAACAAAGACATTTAACGTGGTTATTTCGACTGAACTAAATAACCACCGTCTGTGAAATCCGGCGAGGCGTGAAAAAGCCCCCCACGTGTCTGGTCTCAGGTGCTCAGCAAACCCCCCGAACCGCAGACACAAAACACTCCAATCCCACAACTCGATAACAGAATATATCGTATTTGCCTCGCCCCAGCACAGATACAATGTGAAAGGGTCAAAATGAGACCATCGTGTGCTGTCTGTATCGAATTAGAGAGAGTTTTATTCTCAGTGAAGCCGGACAAGCGCTGTTAGCTTGCAAATGTTAGCTACCTTTACCGTGACAACATTTCGGCGACTTTTGCGGGCTAATGCTAACGGCTAAAGTGGGAAATACAGGGGATGGGCTCCAGAACTTTGCGAACGTCCCGGATTAGCTTGATGGCGAGTGATCATTAGCATTAGCATCGAAAACCTGCCACGCCCGTATTTCAGTGTGAGTTTATTCTTCATATTTGAGTCTCGCAAATGTTAGCAATGCTCAGTTAGGGCTTCACGTCTCTGCACATGCTCAGTTAGGGCTTCACGTCTCTGCACATGCTCAGTCAGGGCTTCACTTCTCTGCACATGCTCAGTTAGGGCTTCAACTTCTCTGCACATGCCTAGTTAGGGCTTACACTCTCTGCACATGCTCAGTTAGGGCTTCACTTCTCTGCACATCTCATTAGGGCTTCACTTCTCTGCACATGCTCAGTTAGGGCTTCACTTCTCTGCACGATGCTCAGATTAGGGCTCACTTCTCTGCACATGCTCAGTTAGGGCTTCACTTCTCTGCACATGCTCAGTTTAGGGCTTCACTTCTCTGCACATGCTCAGTTAGGGCTTCACTTCTCTGCACATGCTCAGTTAGGGCTTTACTTCTCTGCACATGCTCAGTTAGAGGCTTCACTTCTCTGCACATGCTAGTTCAGGGGCTTCTCTTCTCCTCTGCACATGCTCATTAGGCTGTCACTTCTCTGCACATGCTCAGTTAGGGCTTCACTTCTCCTCTGCACATGCTCAGTTAGGGCTTCACTTCTCTGCACATGCTCAGTTTAGGGCTTCACTTCTCTGCAATGCTCATTAGGGCTTCACTTCTCTGCACATGCTCATTCAGGGCTTCACTCTCTCTGCACATGCTCAGTCAGGGCTCATTCTCTGCACATCTCAGTCAGGCTTACTTCTCTGCACATGCTCAGTCAGCTTCACTTCTGCACATGCTCAGTTAGGGCTTCTCTCTCCTCTCCTCTGCACATGCTCAGTTAGGGCTTCTCTTCTCTCTGCACATGCTCAGTCAGGCTTCTCTTCTCCTCAGCACATGCTCAGTTAGGCTTCTCTTCTCTGCACATGCTCAGTCAGGGCTCGCTCTGCACATGCTCAGTTAGGCTCATTCTCTGCACATGCTCAGTTAGGGCTTCACTTCTCTGCACATGCTCAGTTAGGGCTTCACTTCTCTGCACATGCTCAGTTAGGGCTTCACTTCTCTGCACATGCTCAGTTAGGGCTCACTTCTCTGCACATCTGCTGTTAGGGCTTACTTCTCTGCATGCTCAGTTAGGCTTCACTTCTCTGCACATCAGTTAGGGCTTCACTTCTCTGCACAGCTCAGTTAGGGCTTCACTTCTCTGCACATGCTCAGTCAGGGCTCTCTTCTCCTCTGCACATGCTCAGTTAGGGCTTCACTTCTCTGCACATGCTCAGTTAGGGCTTCACTTCCTCTGCACATGCTCAGTTAGGGCTTCACTTCTCTTGCACATGCTCAGTTAGGGCTTCACTTCTCTGCACATGCTCAGTTAGGCTTCACTTCTCTGCACATGCTCAGTTAGGGCTTCACTTCTCCTCTGCACATGCTCAGTCAGGGCTTCACTTCTCTGCACATGCTCAGTCAGGCTTCACTCTCTTGCACATGCTCAGTCAGGGCTTCACTTCTCTGCACATGCTCAGTTAGGGCTTCTCTTCTCCTCTCCTCTGCACATGCTCAGTTAGGGCTTCTCTTTCTCTCTGCAACAGGCTCAGTCAGGCTCTCTTCTCCTCAGCACATGCTCAGTCAGGGCTTCACCGCTCTGCACATGCTCAGTTAGGGCTTCACTCCTCCTCTGCACATGCTCAGTCACAGGTTTCTTCAGATAGTTTGAGTTTGTCTCAGAGCACATGTGCAGAGCTCTAACACAAGCTGCTGTCCGCTCTGGTTCTAAAGCTCGTAGAGGGCGGAGCATGAACGGGCCTCTGAACACGCCCACAGACTGAGCAGCTGCAGGAGAAGAAGAGCCAAGCTTCCTGCAGTACTGCTCAGCGGCCTGTAGAGGCTTCAGCAGCAGAAGTGAGGGGGAAACAGGTTTATTTGGACATATTTCAGAACAGTTTGAATAGAGTTGTAGCACACGGCCATTTTAGATTGTATTGGTCAATCACTGCTTGTCCTGATTGCCCTGACCACATGACACTGGTATGCGATTGTTTCTTTACTTCTGTGATTGTCTCTGTGTTTCTTGACGTGGGAGTGTTTCTTTAACCTCGCCGTAGGTCGCCTGGTGCGGTGCGTCCGCTGTCCCGTGGCGTACCACGCCACTGACCTGTGCATGGCGGCCGGGTGCAGAATCCTCTCCTCCAACAGCATCCTCTGCCCAAACCACTTCAGCCCGAGGAAAGGAGTCAAGAACCACGAGCACGTCAACGTGAGCTGGTGCTTCGTCTGCACTGAAGGTGAACGGCAGCGCTGAACGGGTTCAAATGCCATCTTCATCCTCATCTTCATCCTCCTAACACCTCTGATATACTGTTAGGTCGACGTAAAAGAGCTTTGGCAGTAAAGAACCTCTCAGAAAACGCTTTAAAGTGATGTCTAGACCTGGTTTATGGTTTAAATCTCTCATTAACTATAAAACTCACTCTAAGATTATTGTTTTTCTATAAGCACAAATAAACAAAATAATCTGAATCTGGGCTCTAAATGAAAGTCATAATCATTCATAACCTGAAATGATAAAAAATGTGAACACAACCATTTGCCAATAAAAACTGTCTCTTTGCCCGACCGGGATCGTAACCTTCGACCTTCCTGTTCCGATGTGTGTAAAACATGTCCACGTGTGCTCCTCTCTCCCCGGCCTGTAGGGGGCAGTCTGCTGTGCTGTGAGTCCTGCCCCGCCGCCTTCCACAGAGAGTGCCTGAACATCGAGATGCCCAAAGGCTCGTGGTTCTGTAACGACTGTAAGTCTGGGAAGAAGCCCAGGATCAAGGACATCCTGTGGGTCAAAGTGGGACGCTACAGGTCAGTGTCAGTCCGTCCGGGTTTAGTATTTTCACTGTTGGAGTAATCCAGTATTCGCTGGTGCTCAGAGTGTACGCCCGACCTCTCCAGAAAGCAACACTGCCATAGGGTACAACACTGTCATCGGGTACAACACTGACATCAGGTACAATACTGCCATAGGTTACAATACTGCCATCGGGTACAACACTGCGTACAGCGATACTGCGTTTCTTTGGACATGTATCATTACGCGTACCTGTATCTGAGACAAACAAAGCCTCTTTGACTCCTCCCTCAAACAATCTCTCCTTCTGAACTTTTTGCATGTTCTCTTTATGTCAGCGTGGGTTTCCTCCAACACTAAAAACATGTACAGCTGGCTCTGGGGATCTGAGCCCTCTGGGGATCTGAGCCCTCTGGGGATCTGAGCCCTCTGGGGATCTGAGCCCTCTGGGGATCTGAGCCCTCTCTGGGGATCTGAGCCCTCTCTGGGGATCTGAGCCCTCTCTGGGGATCTGAGCCCTCTGGGGATCTGAGCCTTTAAACCCCCTCTCTTTGCTGCCCCCTGCAGGTGGTGGCCGGCGGAGGTGAGTCACCCGAAGTCAATCCCAGAAAACATCCAGAAAATGAGGCACGACGTGGGCGAGTTCCCAGTGCACTTCTTTGGGTCGAACGATTATCTGTGGACGTACCAGGCGCGAGTGTTTCCGTACATGGACGTGGACGCCAACAGCAAAGAGAAGATGGGGAAAGGAGTCGACGCCACCTACAAGAAAGGTCAGTGTGTCTCGAGTGAAGTCCGACCAGGATCCAGGCTCGAACTGGAGCTACGTGTCCCAGACATTTAGGGTTTTAATGTGTCAGTGTGTCGCATTAACACGGCTCTTGGAAATGAGAACTTAGGTCATGATAATATTCTATTAACTATCAGATGTTTTTAAAAGTTTAGAAATGAACAAATGAGAGAGAGTAATTTGGGGTCGACAAACGCCGACGCCGGACTCGACATGTAGAAATAGTCTGCCGGGTAAAAGGGCGTCGTTAGGAGGCGTCAGTTAAGATCATTATAATTGTACTTCGACGATTGTAATCGTTATCTGGACGACAGACTCTAAAACACATTTAAAAGGTCATTTTCATCACGACAGCGGCTTTATGAAATACAAATGTCCAAAAATATACACTAATACACAATGAATATTCTTAATCTCAATGAATGTAGAATAGAAATAATCGCTGACTTGTCGCGCGTCTTCATCATGTCCTTTGACCTCCAGCCCTGGAGGAGGCAGCAGAGAGGTTCAGGGAGCTTCAGGCCGAGAAGGAGCTCCGACAGCTTCAGGAAGATCGAAAGAACGACAGGAAACCTCCTCCATACAAACACATCAAGGTAAAGACCAGGACCGAACCAGGACCGAACCAGGACCGAACCAGGACCGAACCAAGGCCCGAACCAGGACCGAACCAGGACCGAACCAGGACCGAACCAGGACCGGAACCAGGCGAAACACCAGACTGAACCAGACCGAAACCAAGACCGAACCAGGACCGAACCAAGACCGAACCAGGACCGAATCAGGACCGAACAAGACCGAACAGGACTGAACACCAGACTGAACCAGGACCGAACCAGGACTGAACACCAGACTGAACCAGGACCAAACCAGGCCGAACCAGCCCGAACCAGCCAGAACCAGGACCGAACCAGGGCCGAACCAGGACCGAACCAGGACCGAACACAGACCGAACCAGGACCGAACCAGGACCGAACCAGGACCGAACCAGGACCAGCCAGGACCGAAACCAGGCCGAACAGGGCCAACCAGGCCCGAACCAGGACCGAACCAGGACCGAACCAGGCCCGAACCAGGACCGAACCAGGACCGAACCAGGACTGAACCCAGACTGAACCAGGACTGAACACCAGGACTCACTGTGGACTAAACCTGTCCCTCTTCAGGTGAACCTCCTATCGGAAGGTGCAGATCTTCAGCGCAGACCTGCCGAGATCCCGCGCTGTAACTGAAAGCCTCCGACGACAGCCCGTGTGGGATGGACTCCGAGTGCATCAACCGCATGCTGCTTTACGAGTGCCACCCACAGGTACGCAAGAACAACCCCCAAACGTGTCTGCGTTCAGTCCTCCTCTGGTGAAAGGAACTATCAAGCTCCTGGACGTAGAACGTAATCTAAGTCAGTTCAGTCAGAGAACCAGTTTGTTCTTCTTTTTTAATATATATATATTATATATATATATTATATATTATATTTATATATTACTTCATCACAAGTCATAAATCAAAGTGTTTGTGCGCTTCAGCTTTGAAACAAACAAACAAACATCTACTGTCCGTTGTCCTCCAACTGCAGCTTTACACTTTATATTCATCAAAAAAGTCTGATGTTCTTCTGTCCAGAGTTTCTAAAGTGTTGTCGTTGTCGTTGTCTGTCTCAGGTGTGTCCGGCGGGAGAGAAGTGTCTGAACCAGGCCTTCACAACGAGAGTACAGCTCAGTGGAGATCTTCCGGACGCTGTCTCGAGGCTGGGGCCTGCGCTGTAGCCACGACATCAAGAAGGTAAGGCCGGCTCAGGCGTAGGAGGTCAGACGGCGTCAGTACAGCGTCCAGTGCCACAGTTGTACTCACTGACCCGCATGACCAAACGCTTCATGGATCGACATTCTTCTTGCCGTCACGAGCTTCAGTTATGTATGGAAGGCACGACATTGTAAAATGGCTGAAGTTTAAACCGAGCTGGAGCAGGTCAGTTTAAGGATTTGTCGACCCGGTTTGCGGTTCAAATCTGAGTGAAATCATTTTCTCAGTTCATGTCAGGTTCAAAAAGTCTGAATGTGGAAGGTGAACACAAACGATGGACCACCTCAAAACGGTCACAGTCCGGGATTTACACTTGGATTCGAGGACTTACAAATATCAAAACGTTCATTTGCAGTTTTTGCCATTTTTAAACTCTCTAAAATTGCTGGGATTCAAAGTTTTCTGTTTTTACACATTATATTATCTTGTGAACGATTCGTCTTGATATTTCTAGCTCGATCCCAGCTCAGACCGCATCATTCTGTCATGTTGTCGCTGGAGAAGTCCTTGCCTAAAGCGTCGCTGATGTCCGGGTTGAGCCTGGTCCAGAGTGATGAACGCAGGGCCTTGTTGAGGTCTCGTCCGGGTGCGGCTCCAGGTCTGGCGTGTACAAAAGCGTCCGTTCATGCTGTGGAACTGTGTGCGCAGGGGCAGTTCGTGAGCGAGTACGTCGGAGAGGTCATCGACGAAGAGGAGTGCCGTCCAGAATCAGAGACGCCCAAGAAAACGACATCGGGAACTTCTACATGCTCACGCTCGACAAGGTACTGGGCCGACGGCGGGACGGGAGAACGTAGACCGGACCAAGGGCCATACCAAGGGCCATACCAAGGGCCATACCAAGGGCCATAACAAGGGCCATAACAAGGGCATAACAGGGGCCATACCAAGGGCCATACCAAGGGCCATACCAAGGCCATACAAGGGCCATACCAGGGGCCATACCAAGGGCCATACCGAGGGCCATACCAAGGGCCATAACGGGGCCATACCAAGGGCCATACCAAGGGCCTACCAAGGGCCATACCAAGGGCCATAAACAGGGGCCATAACAGGGGCCATACCAAGGACCGACAGTCAGATTGTGCAGTTTTGGTCATTTCCTTATTTTCCATTTCCATTTTGCGACTGGAAAATGGGGAAACGGTGATTTTAATGTTTGCATTGAAAAGCTAAATCAACTTTAATGAGCCGTTAACACTGTTTCCTCGTCGTTTTTTCACAAATAAAAAACATGTAAATGACAATCTGCTGCTTGTTTGTGTCACTGTGAAGAGCGGGGCTTATCACGGAAGAGGCAGGGCTAATCACAGAAGATGTGGGGCTAAACACGGAAGAGGAGGGGCTTAACACGGAAGAGGTGGGGCTTAACGCAGAAGAGGTGGGCTTAACACGGAAGAGGTGGGGCTTAACACGGAAGAGGTGGGGCTTACACGGAAGAGGATGGGCTTGACACGGAAGAGGTGGGCTTAACACGGAAGAGGAGGGGCTTAACATCTTAAACTCTGCAGCCCGCATTATCACCAGGACGCCCTCCCACCATCACATCACCCCCATCCTTCAACAACTTCACTGGCTCCCCATAAACAACCGATTCACTTCAAAATTATCCTAAATACTTTCAAAGCTCTCCATAACCTGGCTCCACCGTACATCTCTGACCTCCTCCACATCTCCACTCCCTCTCGCTCCCTCAGGTCCTCCTCTCTCTCCAGCTCTCTGTCCCCTCTTTCCGTCTTATTTCAATGGGGGCAGAGCCTTCAGCCGCTCTGTTCAGACAATCCTACACCACATAACTCAGTCACTCCAACACCATCATCCAGTTCTGTACTGTGGGTTTTATTCTGTTGTTTTATTCTGTTGTTTTATTCTCTTGTACAGTGTCCTTGGGTGTTCTGAAAGGCGCTTTTAAATAAAATGTATTATTATTATTATTATAACATGGAAGAGGTGGGGCTTAACACGGAAGAGGAGGGGCTTAACACGGAAAAGGTGGGGCTTAACGCGGAAGAGGTGGGGCTTATCAGTTCTGCAAACACACGTCACGCCTTTTTGTAGTGCCCTGAATGTCCAGCAGGGGAAGAGGCAGACCACAATGCACCGCGCGAGTCAGAGAAACGACGCCCCACGTTTGAGCGTTGTGCCGTTTGTCTGTCTGTCAGGATCGCATCATCGACGCGGGGCCGAAGGGAAACGAGGCGCGCTTCATGAACCACAGCTGCCGTCCCAACTGTGAGACCCAGAAGTGGACGGTGAGCGGAGACACGCGGGTCGGGCTGTTCGCGCTGGAGGAGGTGCCGGCAGGTAAGCTCTGCGTGTTCCTACTGCCATTGCAATTAGATTCACGTTTGAATCAATCTGTATTCCAGACTCCAGGTCCATATACAACAATATAAACACTATAAACCGAATACTACACGCAGTATATTCTGTCCAGCTCATTTGAGACCGTTCCAGAAGCGACTCCAACACGTTTCAGACTCAGAGGTCATACAGTTTAAATTTGATTCTGATTGTTGTTGTTTCGGGCCATTCAACTGTTTGTGTGGCTGGGCAGTTTAAACAAGGCTTCATACAATAGCTGCTTGTAATAAGCAGCTAATGCTTTGTATTGATGGCCATTTGCAGGGATTGAACCAGAAGATGTAGATGGTATAAAAAGAGGCACATTTTCAAAAACCTCTTCAACCTTTAACCTTTAGTGGGCAGCAGTCAGTTTGCTGTTTTCATGCTTAAATTTCTTCTGTTCCAGAGATATTTGTATGATTTTCAAACATTAGTTTGACATATATTCTAAAAATAAATTAGAACTTTAGTATCGGCCACTTGAACGCCACACATTTAGTCTCTTCTGAAAAGTGTAAACCACAAGCGACTGGGAAATCATAATTATAGTGTCACAGCAGAAAATCATCACGTGTCGTTAGAATGGAAGTCAATGGTGAAAAAACAATCATCAGTCAAACGCTTGACACTGCCAAGACTGTAAGAAGAGTGCAAAACAAATCCAGCCGACATTCATATATACATGGAACATAACATGTCAACAACATGTAAACATAACATGTCAACATAACATGTAAACATAACATGTCAACAACATGTCAACATAACATGTCAACATAACATGTCAACATAACATGTCAACATAACATGTCAACATAACATGTCAACAACATGTAAACATAACATGTAAACATAACATGTAAACATAACATGTAAACAACATGTCAA
Organism: Chaenogobius annularis; assembly: GCA_015082035.1. NCBI lineage: Eukaryota > Metazoa > Chordata > Actinopteri > Gobiiformes > Gobiidae > Chaenogobius > Chaenogobius annularis. Next base: position 94,278 of record BJKM01000959.1, on the reverse strand, counting down.
CATAACATGTAAACAACATGTAAACATAACATGTCAACATAACATGTAAACATAACATGTCAACAACATGTAAATATAACATGTCAACATAACATGTAAACAACATGTCAACATAACATGTAAACATAACATGTCAACATAACAAACAAACATAATGTAAACATAACATACAAACATAATATGTAAACATAACATGTAAACAACATACAAACATATGTAAACATAACATGTAAACAACATACAAACATAACGTAAACATAACATACAAACATAACATACAAACATAACATTTAAACATAAACAAATATAACATGTAAACATAACATGTAAACATAACGTACAAACATGTAAACATAACATACAAACATAGCATGTAAACAACATGTAAACATAACAAACAACATGTAAACATAACATGTAAACATAACACACAAACATAACATACAAACATAACATGTAAACATAACACACAAACATAACATGTAAACATAACACACAAACATAACATACAAACATAACATGTAAACATAACACACAAACATAACATGTAAACATAACATGTAAACATAACATACAAACATAACATGTAAACATAACATGTAAACATAACATACGAACATAACATGTAAACATAACATACAAACATAACACACAAACATAACATGTAAACATAACATGTAAACATAACATACAAACATAACACACAAACATAACATGTAAACATAACATGTAAACATAACATACAAACATGACATGTAAACATAACATGTAAACATAACATACAAACATAACATGTAAACATAACATGTAAACATAACACACAAACATCACATGTAAACTGTGAGAGTAAAAACAGAAAAGCGAGGTCTTTGGACTGTGCACAACACAAAGGAAAGAACTAAAAAAGCAGTTTCAGTTCGTATTAACCGCTCGGAACTAAAGCGTCGCGGTGTAAAGTTGCTAGCGTTAGCCACTTTCGTTAGCTTGAACTGTTGAATAATCCAGTCTTTTTCTTCAGTAACATAAATAAAACTGTGTATAATCAATATTAGTCTAAATACTGCTTCATGATAGAAATAGTGTATAAATCTATTACTACTGGAGCTAAGCCGGAGGAACTTGGGCGCACTCTGGTGGTACAACTGTGTACTACAAGTATACTTAGGAGAAAAGGAAATTAAAACCCTGTTTTACTCTTAAGTGGTTCTGTAAACCAGCAAAACATGAACACAAAGAAAGAAGAGATGAATCGTTTTGAAATGTGTCGTTTTGTGTTTCAGGCACAGAGTTGACCTTCAACTATAACCTGGAGTGTTTGGGAAACGGGAAAACAGTTTGTAAATGTGGTGCTCCAAACTGCAGCGGGTTCCTCGGAGTCAGACCAAAGGTAAAAACTACAAACACCTACAAACATCTACAAACACATACAAACAACTACGAACACCTACAAACAACTACAAACACCTACAAACACCTACAAACACCTACGAACACCTACGAACACCTACGAACACCTACAAACAACTACGAACACCTACAAACAACTACAAACACCTACAAACACCTACAAACACCTACGAACACCTAACCTACAAACAAGCTGAACACCTACAAAACAACTACAAACACCTACACCAAACAAACACATACAAACAACTACAAAACACCTACAAACAACAAAACACACAAACACTACAAACAACTACAAAACATACACAAACACCTACAAACAACTACAAACACAACTCAAACACCTACGAACACCTACAAACAAACAACACTAAAACACCTACGAACACCTACGCACACTACAACACTACAAAACAACTACAGAACACCTACGAACACCTACAAACAACTACGAAACCCTACGAACATCTACGAACACCTACAACAACTACAAACACCTACAAACAACTACAAACACCTACGAACACCTACAAACACCTACAAACACCTACAAACACCTACGAACATCTACGAACACCTACGAACACCTACAACAACACTGACATTTCTGTCGACGGTCGAGTTGGACGTCACTGAACCGAAAACTAATCCGTAAATTCAGTTTGTTTCGAACACGACTTACTCGAATTAGGAGTCTGATTCCCTCTAGTGGCAACAGTGGGTAGTGACTGATGCAGTGACTGATCATGACTAGTCGAATATAAAAAATAATTGTTGTCATATTTTGATAATTGTCATACGGACTGAACGGACTTTAAAACACACGGAAACACATCCCGAAGGCTTCAGACGCAGATGTAACTGGTTAATAATGTTTTTAAAAGTCTTAATGTCCAATAACTCATCTAAAAAACATGCCGGAGAAGAAAGTCCGTTTAGCACGTAACGACGAACGCTGCTCTCGCCGTTTTCCATCGTTGTTTCTCCATTTTTCTTTCCCGTCCCGCAGAACAATCCTCCCGCCTCCGAGGACAGGGGCCGAAAGTTCAAGCGCCGCGGCCGGAGGAAGAGCCGCGCCGTCCTGACCAAAGAGCGCGAGGACGAGTGCTTCAGCTGCGGCGACGGCGGCCAGCTCGTCTCCTGCAAGAAGCCCGGGTGCCCGAAGGTCTACCACGCCGACTGCCTCCAGCTCACGCGGCGGCCCGCGGGTCAGTGGAACGAGGGGGGCGGGGCTTACAACGCTCACGACACGCACAAGTCAACACAGGTTCAGGTTGAAAAACTAGTGCACTCAATATTTCCCACAATGCACCATGAAAAGTAGTGTGCAGCGTTGGTCACTAGGGGTCATTATAGACCACAATGCACTGGGAGAGTGCGGAAAACCATGGCGACCGGTCTTTGGACACGACAGGCCGAATGAAGCAGAAGAGCGGTTTAAAACGCACTGTTGACTCGAGAATGTGAACAAAAACACTCATTAGCATTAGCCGCTAACCTTAGCCTGAGTCGCCATCGCGGGCAAAAGTAGAATAATCCAGTCCGTTTGCGGTTCAAAGTGAGATCCGTGACTTGTGAGGGGATCATTAGTCCATTAGTATGTGCGAGTCAGACGCATTTGACCTATATTTATTACAGAAATGTATTTTTATCAGAGTTTTGCGGGGAGAAAGTAGCGAGTCAACGTAAAACATCCAGAGAACATAACAGAGCCACAGTCGTCCCTCAGGCCATGGTTTTGTCCCCTCTACTCTATATTATGGGCTAAAAAGGTGACGCAGCGGTGGCTTTGAGCAGTGTTCTAAATGTTCCGCGTGTCGTTTCGTCCCCCTACAGGCCGATGGGAGTGCCCGCGTCACCAGTGCGACGTCTGCGGCAAAGAAGCCAAATCCTACTGCGAGATGTGCCCCAGCTCGTTCTGCGACCAGCACAAGGACGGCCTCCTGTTCAAATCCAAACTGGACGGGAAACTCTGCTGCACCGAGCACGACCCCTGCGGCCCCAACCCTCTGGAGCCGGGCGAGATCCGCGAGTACCAGGCCCCGGACGCCGCCGCCGCCGCCGCCGAGGTCCACCAGTACCAGCCCGCGGCGGAGGAGGAGGACGAGGACGAGGACGACGGCGACGACGGCATCACCTACGGGCTCGGCATGGCGGTGATACCCACGACTTCCTCCAACTGCGCCAACACCAGCTCCACCGTCATCTCCAGCAACGAGGGGAACGCCTCGCCCGCCTTCTCCATCCCCATCACACTGGCCCCCAGTGGCTCGGAGAGGTCCTGCAGCAGCCCGCCGTGTTTCGAGCTGCCGCACTATTCGCCCATTTCGTCCTACGATGAGGAGGAAGACGAGGACGAGGACGAAGACGTGGAGCAGGATTTAGTGGAGCAAGGGGAGGAGAAATCTGAGCCGGAGAGTTTGGAGTATTTGGAGATCAAAGATGACGATTACGAAGACGACGACTGACGGGGTCTTGGGGGAGTTCAGCTATTTTTATACAGTAATTTAACGACAAAACAAAAGGGACGGCGTCGTTGGCGTTACGTTGCACTTGGTGATGGGCGATGTTGGCAAAAACCTCGATAGTTTTGAATTTTCCCGATGACGATGATTTCACGGTAATGTATCCGAAAGTGGGTCAAATGTGCCTGTAAATGACTTGATTGAGGTTGAAATATGACACTAAACGTGAACGGACTTTCAAACTGACCCCAAAATGCAGACACATCGCCGCATAGTTTTGAGATTAAACTGCAAATTTGTTGTATTTTTATTTTTAATCAGGTGTGTTATTCTAGACACTGTAGTCGACATTCAAATTTGATTGTGAGATCATGTCTTTTTAAATGGGCCCTTCAGGCGAAAAGTAACACGTGTTTTTGAATCCGAGAAAAGGACGTTTCCACTGATCATCCAAATGAGCCACTAAATCACTCATTCACCTGGTTTTGTCCTGGTTTTGTCCTGGTTTTGTCCTGGTTTTGTCCTGGTTTTGTCCTGGGTCTGAGCTGTCTGTTTTCGGCCTTGATTTGGTCCTGATTTTGTTCGGGTTTTAACCCTGGTTCCGACGCTGGTTCCGACCTGTTTTCGACCTGGTTCCAACCTGGTTCCGACCTGGTTCGACCTGGTTCCGACCTGTTTCTGACCGTTTTGGTTCCGACCTGGTTCAGACCTGGTTCAGACCTGGTTTAAATTGACTCTGGAACATTTGTTTCGTTCAGGATTTGAAAATACCTCATGAACAAGATTCGACCCAGGATGAAATCTGGTCTAAAGAAGGGCCGAATCGGGCCCTAACGGGCCTACAGTAGGATCCGTTTGCCCTCACTCTCCACGTGAAACCGCGGCGACGGCGTTGTCGTGTTTTGGTTCTCCTGCTTCGCGCCGTTTGAGAAGAAGTATTCAAAGTATTCACCGCAAATGTATAAAGTCAAGTATTTCAGGAGAAAGATGAAAGTCCGAGATGTAGATTATATTCTCATCCACAGATTATTAAGGAAACAATTCATCTTTTAAGAGATTTGACGTTTTCACGTCGTTCGCTCGTTTCTCTTTCAGTTTAAGGCTCGATTACGTGCAATTCTTTTTTTTTTTTTTTAAACGAGGCTGAAATGTTTTTGTCAGTGGTGTTTTTTAAGTTGTTTTGGATAAATATTGCCGTTTACAATGAATAAAATGTGTAATCATGACCTGCAATTGTAATATAATTATGCCAACTACCAGAAATAAAGCATAATGTAAAACAGAACCCGGATTTGAATATATCGTAGAATCGGTTTAAAGCTCCGCGTTTCGGTGCTCGGATATGAATAAACCCGTCATTACGTCGTGAAGTTCAGGGACGGTAAAGTGTGCGATTCATCTGTAGGTCAAATGTTAATTCGGTCATAGCCATATATGGTATATTAGGGCGGGCTCAGGGCGGAAAACTCATGAGGAATTGCGGCGCCGATTGGGAAGAGGGAAGTGCGTTCAGCTTTTTAGTCGTCGTCATTTTCACGGTAAAATGTTCCTTTATAAATGAGGCCCCTGGACTTTTTGCCGTCATTAATAACACATCCCCGGGTCATATATTCTGAGGTTAATCCCGGTTTCACGTCGTGTTCCCCTTCACTCTGTTCTTCACCTTCAGACGCGACGTTCAAAAGGTTCTGGAGACACGAGAACCAGTATCGAAAACTTGATTCAAACCATCAGCGGTACCACGAAAATCACATAAACAGGACCAAATCGAACCGGATCCAAACCAGAACCAGCGCGAGATCCCACTGGAAAACGACCCATCATTTTTTTTATTTTTTTTGGGCGTTTGAAGTTCGTTGTTTCGTGGAAAAGCGGACGGCGTTTGTTTCCCTTTGGCATCGACAAAATGTTCACCTTAAAAAAACAACAACAATGAATCTGTAAAAACACAGAAAAATCCAACTCTGCAAACCTCAAAGAACGTGTCGGCGCGATGACGTATTCACCGCTCGGACCTGGCGGAATGTGGAAAGAGATTGGCGGTTTTCCCTTTTTTTTTCTTTTTTCGGACCCCTGATCCCGGGACGTGCGTTCGAAAACCGCGGGAACCGACGCTGAACTTTGGAAACGGGCGGGGACAAAACTCCTCTTTTTGTTTTGCCCCCTTTTCTTGTCGACTGTAAATACACAACGAAAAGACGCTCTGTGGACGTTTGTAAGAAAAGGTTTATGAAAATGTAACTGCTGAGATAGTTTGTGGACTTGTGGATGTGTTCATATTTAAAACTGTTCTGTGACGCACAATAAAACAATATGGATAGTCTGACAGTCGGAGGCTTTGTTTTGTCGCAGGAACGTTTCCGTGGAAAAGTACGTTGAATAAACAAAAGAAAGCTGTAACTAAAATGTGGGCTGAATCAGGATCAGTTTGTTCTCCAAAACCACAAATGTCAAACATGATTTATACGGTTTTACTTGGATTTTGTGACTTTAGCTTCGTGGTGCCCTTTGCGCGGTGCAACGTCCGACTCAGAACCGTCCAATGAGAACACGGGTTGGTGAGTTTGGGTTCCACAGTGTGTTCATCAGTTCTGGAACATGTTGGCGATGAATCAGAGCATGAATGAATGAAAAACAAACGAGACCACAAGAACTGCTTTGGCGTTGAGAACAATGAACAAGTAACAATAATCACAGCAAGAAACGTCAATAAGGCATTAAGAAGACTACAGGAACCACACTAAAGGAACTAAAGGAACTATAGGAACTAATCGACTTATTCTGATTATATACACCAAATTTACAGTTGAATTTACAGACGTACAAGCAGAAACGTTTTATACAAGCGCTCGCGGTGCAGGGGCCTCGCGGTGCAGGGGCCTCGCGGTGCAGGGGCCTCGCGGTGCAGGGGCCTCGCGGTGCAGGGGCCTCGCGGTGCAGGGGCCTCGCGGTGCAGGGGCTTCACGGTGCAGGGGCTCGGTGCAGGGGCTTCGCAGGCTTCACGTTTAGCAGGCTTCATGGTGCAGGGCCTCGGGGTGGCAGCTGCGTGCAGGTTCCGGTGCAGGGCCTCCGGTGCAGGGCTCGCGGTGCAGGGCTCGCGGTGCAGTAGCGTCGCCGTTGCACAGGGGCCTCGCGGTACAGGCTCCGTGCACACTAAGAGCCATTTCAGGTCCGGGGACTCGGTGTTGACTTGTCGTCACATGAACATTTACACAAACTAATCTACTTTGGAGCATGTTTTAGCGGTCGGACTTTTCCATCGCTCTCCATTGAAACCAACGGAGTTCCCCTCGACCGGAATGCCCATCAAAGGAGAGGGAAAGTGGGCGGGGCGAAAATAAGGTATTCGTGTTTTCGCCTTTTCGTCGAATGAATTTGCAAACACTGTGAATTGCCTCAGACCATGATTTAGAGCAAAGTGTCGGACCTGAGCTCTTTGACTTTTCTACTCGAGTAGCATATCGCCGCTCGTTTTCCGCTCTAAAACCATTCGTCGACAGCGCTTTGAAAACGGGAATGACAAAACTCCAAAGCGTGATGAAAGTGTGTTTCTTTACCAAAGTCTATCGTCTTCTCGTCGGCACCAATAAAGAAGCGGCGCCAAAGTGGTGCTATTATTAACTCCAAAAAACGTGATCAAAACAACGTAAAATAAATTATGACGTGATTTGTGGCAACAAACTCAAACAAATATGACAAAATTAAAATTTGTGATCATAAAGTTTATACATTTATTTCAAAAAGAGTAAATCTCCCACAGACCTCTGCTTCCAATCAGAAATGATGATTAACATCTTATCAACGAAATTTAACACAGCGGATTTCCATTTTCGTTTAATTGAACACTTGTTACACACGTTCATTCAACCCTTTCACAACGTCTCATTCAAACCCTTTAAACACACGTCTCATTCAAACCTTTAACACAAACGTCTCACTCAAACCCTTTAACAACACACTCTCATTCAAACCTTTAACACAAACGTTCTCTTCAAACCCTTTAACACACACGTCACATTCAAACCCTTTAACACACACGTCTCATTCAAACCCTTTAACACAAACGTCTCATTCAAACCCTATGACACACACGTCTCATTCAAACCCTTTAACACACAAACGTCTCATTCAAACCCTATGACACACACGTCTCATTCAAACCCTTTAACACACAAACGTCTCATTCAAACCCTATGACACAAACGTCTCATTCAAACCCTTTAACACACACGTCACATTCAAACCCTTTAACACAAACGTCTCATTCAAACCCTTTAACACACAAACGTCTCATTCAAACCCTATGACACAAACGTCTCATTCAAACCCTTTAACACAAACGTCTCATTCAAACCCTTTAACACAAACGTCTCATTCAAACCCTTTAACACACACGTCTCATTCAAACCCTTTAACACAAACGTCTCATTCAAACCCTTTAACACACGTTTGTGCTTCGAAAACGTTCGACACAAAGGCAAACGGTCGAACCTCCAGCAGCAACACGATAAAACAAAACAAAACACACAACAAATAAATACAATCGTGAGACAAAGGAGAGCTCAAACCGTCTCGTACCTGTCGTCATTCCGGAGAATTTGATTTTTTTTTAAAAAGTGATCTAAAAAGAACGTTGTCCAGTTGTGATTTTCAAAAAAACGCACCGCAAAAGAATGACACATGCGATCGCAGCGCAACAAAAGGTTCCGGAAGTTCATTTGCCATCATTTCCCCCGCGTAGACGTCGCAAAAATACTATTAAAATCCATGTGGAAACTAATTTGGATTTTTCATTTGAAATACGTTTCTGAAACGTTGTCAACCACAAAGTTTTAAATGTGTGTCGTCGTTTTTTTTTTTTTACTGAAAACAAACTCATCATTCACATCTGGTTCAGAACACTTAATATTAGAATTTTTGAGGTAAAGTTAATGGGATTTTTACTTCCGGTGTTTTGCCATAAAGTGTCCCCCTGCCAAAACTTTATTTCTACGCAATTTCTCTGGAATAAAAGGAAACGTAAATGCCTTGTTGCTTTCTTTATTTGATGTAAAAACGTGATAATTTAGCACATTAAGATTCATTGTCCCGTTTGACTCGTGAATCCTCCTCCGCCTTTGTTCGATCCTGACGGGGTTTTAAAATAAGGGTGCTAAAATAATCAATATTTAAAGATTGTAAGGCGGACAACGAGTCACGGGCCGATAATCACAGAAGGCGTGTTAAACTACAACGTAAACACTTATCCGCGTGCGTTTACTAAGGTGTTTGTGCCGATGCTAATGCTAATGCTACCGCTAATGCTAACGCTAATGCTAATGCTAACCGAACATAGAACGTTCCTGGTCGAGAGGCCCTTCGGAATAAAAACAAACGTCTGACTCTTTGTGAAGCCGGGACTCTGTAGTTTTGTAGTTTAGATACTTTTATGAGACGTGGACAAAAAAGGAATACGTTTAAGAAAAAGTCTGTAAAGTATATTTAAAAAAAAAAACCACACACACACACACATTGTTTTATTCACAAAATAAGCCAGACTGAAGTGCTATTTTAAATGTATTTTAGGTTAGCATTAGCATAATCTCCTTATTTAAACCCCATCAGGACAGAACGAAGGTGCACGAGGATTCACGACGGCACAGAGGCCATTCAATTAGAGCAGACGGACTCTTGTACTATTTTATGTGTTTTTACTTCAAATAAAAGGTGTAATCGGCCCCTTTGCACCGCAGGCCCTTTGCACCGCGGGCCCTTTGCACCGCGGGCCCTTTGCACTAGTTCCAGTTGCTGTTAAAGTGCAGTTTTGCTAAAATAAAGTCAAATAAAAAGCTGTGACAGAGTGAGTTCCAGATGAGAATCACTGCAGCAGGTTCAGACTTTTACGTCCCGTGTAAATATGTCAGAAGAAACCTCAGTGTTTATAAAAGTGTTTTTGTCTCCAAGCTAAAGGCTAACATACATTAGCTTAGATATAAAAACACACAAACTTGATCAAAGTTCATAGAATGTTGTTGTGAACAGGTCAGTTCAGTTTGTGCTGTTATTTGAACATTATTGTATGTTAGCATTAGCTTAGCCACAAAAGCGCTTCCTTTTATAAACACACAGACGTCTCCAGGATAAGTATTTACACGGGACATAAAGGTCTGAACATGTGACTGTGATTATCTGGAACTCACTCTCTGCTTTGTGTTAATTAATTATTCATTTATTTTAGACTCGGCCAATTCCCCATAAGAAGGAACGGAGCAGGAAGTGGAGCTCTGTATTTTTAAGGAAACCAGAACTCGCTGCTGGGTTTAGTGAAAAGGGCCTTTTCTCCGACACCTTTGACATTCCAACAGTCGAGAGAGAAGCCCATCACGCTCTCTTTGTCCTCCTGCCGTAGTCTTTTCGACAGAACGTCTGAAAAGTCCGGCTGTTGAGCTCTTTGTGTTTCGTCACGTCCGGTCAGTGTTTCTTACTTCAGTGTTTAAAGCGGTAGTGTGGTAGCGGTTTAGACATTCGTTTGGGAACTGGGAGGTTGCCGGGTCGATCCCGGTGCAACCACACGCTGCCGTTGTGTCTCTGGGAAGGACAGGTTGTGATGGGAAGGGCATCCGGCAAAAAAAAAGCCCAATGCAGCTGATTGTGAAGGGGGAAAATGAGCAGATAAATGACTTTAAAGGGGCACTATTACTGCAGTATAACTTTTCCGTCAATAATCTGCCATAATGTTCAGGTTCAACAGCAATATGATTTAGGATTTATTTAGTTTAGGCCTTTTTTTGTGTTTGTTTCTAAAAATAAATATAAAGTTATAAATAAATAACTGACATCAAATCTAATTACTAATGTTTTTAAGGCTTTACAACAATCAAATAAGCAGCAATTTTGAGTTCCCAGGGTAGAAATGTCAGTTTGTTTGCTTTTCTGTTACAAAAAATACAACTTTCTGGCCTCAAAATTGTATTTGAGCCTCACAAAAAGTACAATTTGTGGTAAAGTTGGTAATAATATCTGTGGATGAAATGAAAAGCTATTGTGGGATCAACATTTCTGTGAGAATTTGTCCAGTAAAACTTAAACATCTGGATTTTGCCTTCATCAGAAACGTCATAATATCATTTTAAATAGACAGTGATCGATATTAAATGTGTTTATGAGGCTTTCACTTTGACAAAACCACCGGGATTTGTCATATTTAGTGACATTCTGTGGTTAATCCCAGTTTCTCCAGTGAAATCACGTCATGTTCCACTGAATCCAGACTTTGACAGGGTCTACAAATGTAAGATCGATGGGTTTAATACCAGAACGTAAACTGCAGACAGCCACCAGAAAAGGTTACACAGTGCATCTTTAGAAAGGAGTACGTTCGATTCGTTTTGGACACTCCTTTTTCCGCGGAAAGCTTTAAAATCGCTCGGCAAAACAGACGGCGTGTCGATCAGAGATAAAATGTGATCATTCTCAGGCAGCAGATTTTCACTGTAAACTTTAGAAATGTCCAGACTCTTCCCTCATATTTTTTTGTTTTTGTTTTTTTTTTGTTTTCTTTTCATAATCACCACAAAACGACGTCCGCAGTTCGATTTGGAGAGATTCCGGTACCGCCGCAGCTCGTCTACGGTTTAAATACAAACCGGAGTTCATTCAAGTCTCTTCAGTCCCGGTTTAGGCCCGGTTTTGTCCCGATTTCAGGCCCGGTTTCAGACCCGGTCCTGGTCCAGACCTGGTTTATTGTCCCAGCGCTCGTGGGCTTTGTACATTCAGTTGTTGTGGCAGCACGAGTAGAAGTACGACTCCTTTTTCTGAGCCAAGTCCACGCCCGAATCCTCTGTGAAGGGAAACGTCAGAAACACTTGAAATAAAGGCTCAAAAAAGATCCAAAATGTACCACATTCACGAGAAAAGACTCTAGAAGGGAATAACGGTCTTTATGTCTGAAATGAGGACTAAAGCATTCACAATTAAAGCTGCAGCTCTTTTAGTCAAACGCTTATTTCTGCTGGACATTTAGACTTTAGGGTTTCGAGGGTCTGACCACGTCTAGAACATCTATAGTGTTATTGAGGAACTGAGGGGATTCTTGGACATTTTGATTTAAAAACAGCAAGAGTCCGGGTTCAGAGTCCGGGTTCAGAGTCCGGGTTCAGAGTCCGGGTTCAGAGTCCGGGTTCAGAGTCCGGGTTCAGAGTCCGGGTTCTCAGATTCCGGCGCTCAAGGAGTTCCGGGCTCAAGTCCGGGGCTCAGAGTCCGGGCTCAGAGTCCGGCTCAAGAGTCCGGGCTCAGAGTCCGGGCTCAGAGTCCGGGCTCAGAGTCCGGGCTCAGAGTCCGGGCTCAGAGTCCGGGTCAGAGTCCGGGTTCAGAGTCCGGGCTCAGAGTCCGGTCAGAGTCCGGGTCAGAGTCCGGGTTCAGAGTCCGGGTTCAGAGTCCGGGTTCAGAGTCCGGGCTCAGAGGTCCGGGTTTCAGAGTCCGGGTTCAGAGTCCGGGTTAGAGTCTGGTTTAAGAGCCAGTTTAAGAGCCGGTTTAGAGTCTCTGATTCTGTTTCTGAGAGTCTGGTTAGAGTCTGCTTTAGAGTCCATTCATAGTCGGTTCTAGAGTCGGTTCTAGAGTCGTTTTAGAGTCGGTTTTAGAGTCGGTTTTAGAACAAATATATAATCTAATCAGTGAGTGCAGTTCAAGTGCAATAGTGAATGTCCTGAGCGTTCTGCCTCAGGTTTCACTCACGGTTTAGCTTTCATAAAATAAAGTTGGTTTGGATTTTTTGATGTTAAAAAATAAGATTTCATTTCATAATAATAGATACATAGAGCGCCCTGCGACGAAGTTGGCCACTGTCCAGGGTGTACCCCGCCTAAGGCCCAAAGGCACTGGGATAGGCTCCAGTCACCCGCGACCCCTAACGGGAACAAGCGGTAGAAAATGGATGGATGGATGGAGATACATAGAGCAGGTGCCCTCAAGTGGCGACTAACGTGAACTACAAGCAAGGACTAAAATCACTGGTAATAATGTGTCTTATGTTATTATTTTACATACATTATAGCTATTGTAAACCTTTATTTTGTCATCTATAACTGGGTTTTCACTGTCACATTTAGAGCAGAAAAGTGAGTGAACTGAAGCTTACTTTGGAACAGATTGTGGTTATTTGTTTACGGTGTTAAAATGAGCAGTGAGAGACGTAAACGCTCTGGATTTGCTGTTGCTTCTTTCATTCGTGTGGGTCCTGGCTCTGGGGACAGACCACGAACCCGAGGACCGTTTCTCCGTAAGGGGAAAAAGCACATCCAGCACGGATCTAAGGTCGAGCACAGACGTCTCACTGGGATTACTCTGTGGTTCTGGAGCTGAAAGAACTCTCCCACTGCTGCTCCTCTTGGAACATGAGGCAGAAAGACTTCTTTAAAACCAGGACTTTCTTGATTAAAGTCCATCTGAAGGTTCTGCTGTTCTGTCTAATCATGACTCAGTTCTGTGCTGTAGAACCCGTTGTAAATGTGCACCGCAGTTTTACTTCCGTTAAGTTTGTGAAGAAAAGTAAGACATTTTTAAAAATAACAGGAAGTGGCGCTGACTCCCTCTGTGATGTCATCAGCGTGCGTCACAGAGACAGTTGACACTTAACTGACACACTAACTGACAGTTTAAACCGTCGTTGGACTAAATAAAAGGTGTTCTATGGTGTTATTGTGTGTCAGAGCAGAACTGTGGATGTGGGCTCTTGTTTACAGTCTGGTTGCTAGGTAACAGCTGTGGAATGACCTCTGCCTGTGTCATATTTGTGCTCGTGTCCAACCAGGAAGTACGACTATGAACTTTACTGTGGACAAACGGGCAAAACGTTGCGTGAAACCTGAAATATAATGTGCAGTTTCACCTGTCATGTGACTCTCCTGGTTAAATAAACGTTCTATAAATAAACGTATGAAGTCGTTATGAAGCCGGAATCATGATGGATGAAGACGTTTGTTCCGTGAAATCAAAAAGGTCAGAGGTTGGAGTTTCCGCCGACAGTTAAGCCCCGCCCACAGATGCCACTCACCCGTCATGAACTGTAGCGCCGCGTCGTTGTAATCTTCCGCCACTTTCTGGAACAACTCGTCTGCGGAAAAGGAAACGCTTTCAATGAAACACACACACACACACACGACGCGTTTAATGCCACAATTTGGAACATTCTGAGGACACGGTATATGTGGGGACGAACGATGGCGAACCCTGAGCAAGAAAGAAGATTATCGGGTTAATCGGGATTATTTAAGACTGAAAATGATCATCGTGACATTTTTAAAAGAGAAATTATGTTTTGTAAAAGCATTTTCAAACTAAATTAAGTCTTTTTTTGTTGAATTAGAAGAAATGTGACGATTTTAGAAGCAAAATGAAGTTCTTTCTGCTCAGCGTTTCCTCAGTAAAGTGCCGTCTTTCCCTTGGCGTTTATGTCTTAATTGAAGATTCAGAACGTTTGATTGGATAAAGCGGGTCACATGATGAGAAGGAGAGAAAATGTGGGAGTGAATTGTTGTTTTGGTCGTGGCGTTGCATTTCCTGGTTAAAGTCCGTCGAAAACCCCGTCGGGCACAGTTTCTTCCGATCCCGGTTCACTTCCTAAACGCTCAGGTATGGCGTTTGAGACTCACCCACGTTGTTTCCCGTTTTACTCGACGTCTCGAAATGCTGCGCTCCGATCTCTGAAACACAAGGTTTCAAACGTTCAGATTTTTTCACAATTTGAAAATGTTGATTGTCGGTTGACTTTGGTTTGTCGTCCGTTTGAGTTCAATAAAGTGACTAAACCACCGGGATTTGCGTTACTGAATCCATTGAAATCACGTCAGTAGTAGTAGTAGTAGTAGTAGTAGTAGTAGTAGCAGTAGCATTAGCAGCAGTAGCAGTAGTAGCATTAGCAGTAGTAGCATTAGCATTAGCATTAGCATTAGCAGCATTAGCGTTAGCGTTAGCAGCAGTAGTTTCACCTTCAGCAAAGTCCTGCACGTCGTGGAAGTCGATCTGCCTCAGGCTTCTGTCTCCTTGGATCAAATCGCTTTTCGTTCCACAAAGATAAATCTTACAAAGCTGCGAAAAAAACAAAATGAACATTTAAACACGTCTTTTCTCCTGTGACTAGAGTTTAAGAAGATGAAAACGTGGAGTCTGTTCATGCTCTGGTTTCCACGTGTTCTTTTTGTACATTTATGTTTACATTTTTTGATGAAGTACTTTTAGTCAACAGAAGTCAGTACTTTTAGTCACAGTTTAATTCACTAAAACGTGAGAAAAGTCAGAGCCAAAGTCAGTGGTGTCGTCGTTACCTCTTCACAGTTCTGGAGCTCCTTCACCCAGAATTTAGCTCTTTGGAAACTGCTGCTGTCGGTTAGATCTGAGACGGAAGGAAATCCACAGGAGTTATAAAGCAGGGCTAAAGTGGGGCTAAAGTGGGGCTAAAGCAGGGCTAAAGCAAGGCTAAAGCGGGGCTAAAGCGGGGCTAAAGCGGGGCTAAAGCGGGGCTAAAGCAAGGCTAAAGCAAGGCTAAAGCGGGGCTAAAGCGGGGCTAAAGCGGGGCTAAAGCGGGGCTAAAGCGGGGCTAAAGCGGGGCTAAATTATGGCTAAACCGCGCCTAAAGCAAGTAAAGCGGGCTAGAAGGGCTAAAGCAAGGCTAAAGCGGGCTAAAGCGGGCTAAAGCGGGCTAAAGCAGGGGTAAGCAGATAAACCTCGGGACTAAAACTGGGACTAAACCGGGACTAAACCGGACACTAAACCAGGCCCAAACCAGGGCCAAACCAGGGCCAAACCAGGGCCAAACCAGGGCCAAACCAGGCCAAACCAGGCCAAACAAGAGCCTTTTCTGACCGTAGCAACCGACAGCAGCACGTGCCCTCTAGTAGATCCGACTCATGGCTTCGTATCGCTCCGACTCCGCAGTGTCCTGGAATTCAACAATTCAGAGACTTAGAGAGACTTTAAACTCTCTAAAGTTTTAAGGTCTCTAAGTTTCTAAAGTTTCTAAAGTCTCTAAAGTCTCTAAGTCTACTAAAGTCTCTAAAGTCTCTAGAGACTTTAGAGACTTTAGAGGCTTTAGAGGCTTCAGAGCTTCAGAGGCTTCAGAGGCTCTCTCCTGAGCTCTTTCCTGACTCACCCAGATCCCAGCGTGATGACCTTGTCTCCCACTTTGAATGGCTTTGCCACAAACGCAGCTCCGATCGTCGAAACACAAACACATTTCAGCCATTTTTCAAGCATTTTTAACGGCGAATAGACCAAAAAATTAACCACAAAAGTGCAAAATGTCACGTTAGACTCTTAGACTCCTTTTATTATGATGCCATTTTATAGTTTAATGATAGACGAAGCACCAAATCCTGTTCCGCTCTGCTCCTGGCTTAGTCTCGTTTTAGTGAGAATAATGTTGGCAGTGCTTTCACGTCTCGCTTCGCGTGCTCTTCACCCATCGCATTGGTGATTTTAGAAACGGATTCTTTAGCTACAGTTGGTCCATTGAGTAAGAGCTTTGTCTCAACAGCCCAAAGACTATTTACTCGGATAACACATTTTGTCACGACCGGCGAAGAGCGTTATAAAGGCACTCCCCTGATTAATACCCTCTTTAAAACCTGAACATCACAAACTAGCTTGTTTTGTTTCGCGCGGTCCAAACTATCGTCTACTATCCACATGCATTACGAGCAACAGCAACTAGCAAGCATAACGGTACGCTAACGCACCGCTAACAGCACCTAACCCACGCTACCCACCTAGCGCTAACGCACTAACCACGCACGCTAAACGCCTAACGCACGCTAAGCCGCACGCTTAAACGCACGCTAACCGCCGCACGCTAACCGCACCGCAACCGACGCTAACCGCACGGTTAGCGGCAGCTAACCGCACGCTAACCGCCGACGAACGACGTAACGAGCAGCTAACAGCACTAACAGCAGCTAACAGCACGCTACCGCACGGCTAAACGCATCCAGCTAACCGCACGCTAACCGCACTAAACCGCCCTAACCCGCTAACCGCACGCAAACCGCACGCTAAACCGCACGCTACGCCATCTAACCGCACGCTAACCGCACGCTAACCGCACGGCTAACCGCACGACTAACAGCCATTCCTGGTCTTCAGGATAAAACGCTTGAAGTCATCTGAAATAGTCCTCATTCTCTCATTCTGACTCGTTCGTCAGTGAACAGACTGTGTGTGATGTTTACATAGTTTTACTTCCGTTAAGTCGTCAGTTTGTGATGAAGTAGAGTAAAAATGAGAAGTAGAGCATGAATCTTCTGTATGTTCATCAGATGTCGACACAGAGACAGTGACACTTAACTGACACACTAATGACAGTTTATAAACGTGTTGACTAATAAAAAGGGTTTCTATGGTGTTATTGTGTGTCAGGTAGAATGTGGTGTGAGCTCTTGTTACAGTCTGGTTGACTAGGTTAACAGCTGTGAATACCCTTGGCCGCCCTATGGGTTCCCAATATTTGTTGGGGCCCCTCATCAACCAGGAAGTCCGCGATTATAACTTACTGGGACAAACGGGCAAAATGTTGAGTCAATCTGAAATGATGACCCACCGTGGTCTCATTTACCCCACAAGAAGCTGCTTCTTCTGGACAGGAGCCCAAAACTGATTGACATTATCACATGAAAAGCTCGGTCCGGCCCCTTCAACAGACCGCTCTTATTGCGGACTGTTAAGTGTGACATCTCGGGTCCACAGTCAGAGTCCGGCTCCGACCAACAGCAGGAGTCGTCTGAGCCTCCTATGAACCACAACTATTAAAAGTTACAGAAAGTGGACGTAACGGCGGCCTTGAGCTCGGGACGATCGTGACACCGACCGTTTTAGCGTGTGCATCATAACGAGCTAAGACTAATTCATCCTTTCACCTTTGTGCTCGGAGAAGCTCTTAAGGTCAAGCATAAACGATCCCAACGGTGGACCTTTCGTAATGCTGAACCATGTACGTCCCTTTGCTTTGTCGTTTATACGTTTGTCACATTTGCATCGACCGTATCCAACTGTCGACTCAACGTAAAGTTACCAGTCCTGTAGGATTCGTGGCGTTTGGTGGCACAAAACTAAAACTTTCTCGTCAACTGCGGTGCCCGTTCGTTTCCGGGGCATTTTTCTTGTCCAGCAGATTCATACAACAGGAGATTCTGTCGACTGGACGTGAAAATTTCGTCACTTACTCAAGTACTTCTTCAGTTCTGAACGGCGCTACAAATGTGGCTTACTGGTTGCTAGCGTGTACAGTAATCAGTGCTGGAGTTAATGATCTTCAAAACTGCCCTGGTTTTCATGTTCGCTGTTTGGAGGCTAACGCTAAAAAAACTCGACCCCAACAGCGAAAAACGCTGGGCTAACTTTGGAACCGCGCGCTCACGAATGAATGCGTCCTGTGCAACACGGAGTGTTGATGACCAAATTGAACTTTCGTTTTGGTAGGGTCGACCCAGGAAGCGGTTTGGCACGTTATTCATCGACGAGGCTGGTCTCCCCCAGCTCTCCTTTCCAGGATCCCACTTTGCGTCCACGGCACGCATCACATGTCCACAAGGGGGCGTCAGCGCTTGGGGTCGACCGTCCGCACAAACCGGCCCGGCGAACGCGACAAGGGCGTCTCTGACTCGAGTGAAGAGAAACGTAAGGATCAGATCGATGACTAGACCTGGACTAAAGCTGCGGATAAAATGCTGGACTAAAGCAGGGACTAATGCTGGACTAAAGCTGGACTAAAGCTGGGACTAAAGCTGGGACTTAAAGCTGGCTAAGCTGGACTAAAGCAATGGGACTAAAGCTGGACTAAAGCTGGCTAAAGCCAGGATTAATGCTGGACTAATGCGGGACTAATGCTGGGACTATGCTGTGGTAATGCGGGACTATGGCGGGTACTATGCTGGACTAATGCTGGGACTAATTGGGACTATACTGGGACTGAGCCTGGGGACCAGACCTGAGACCACTGACTAAACTGGACTAAACTGGGACTAAAATGGGACTAAAACTGGACTAAAAAATGGGACTAAATACTGGGACTAACTGGACATAAACTGGGACTAAACCTGGCTAGCAAGACGAGATCTGGCTTAACCCAGGACAAGCATGGCCAAACCAGTCTACATTAGGACTAAGGCTATCGAAGGCTTCAGCTTCGTCTTACGTGTGATAGAGTCTAAATTACAATTCATAATTCAGACTCAACGCGAGAGCGAGTTCCAAAGATAATCAGTGTCACAATGTTCAGAACCTCACGTCCTGAACATGCTGTGTGTTTAATAAAAGGATAGCCTGCTATTGTCTGCTAAGCTATGCTAACATACAATAATGTTCAATTAGCAGCACAAACTGAACTATACCTGTCTACAACAACATTCTATGAACTTTGATCAAGTTGTGTGTTCTTATATTAAGCTAATTATGTTACGCCTTATAGCTTGAGACAAAAATAACGACTTTTATAAACAAAGCGGTTTCTTCTGACTATTACACGGACGTAAAGTCTGAACCTGCTGCAGTGATTCTCATCTGGACTCACTCTGTCACGCTCTTTATTTGACTTTATTTGAGCAAACTCTGCACTTTTACGGCAACTGGAACTAGAGCGCCCATCGTGCAAACGGCCCCACTGTGGAAGGCCCATCGTGAAACGGCCACTTGGAAGGCGCCATCTGGCAAACGGCCCACATGTGGAAAGGGCCCATCGTGCAAACGGCCCACTGTGGAAAGGGCCCATCGTGCAAACGGCACACTGGTGGAAAGGGCATCGTAGGAACACGGCCCACATGGAAGGCCCGCATGCAATGAAATAAGTCCATGATAACATGACAACATTAATATCACTGACTCTGCACCTTAAAAAACTTTGGACTGTTGATTTGTACGTATTTATAGATTCATGTTGTAAACTTTTTATCATTAGTCACCTCCAACACATGAGTATAAAGAATAATAAAGTAGTCATAAAATAAGATATTGCCCCCCCCCTCTCCCCCCGAGTCGCGTCTCAAAAACCCAAATCAGGCATGATCGTTTCTACGGCGACACCCACTTCCTGTTGAAATCCTCCGTTACCACATTCTTAGTGTCTTCAGTTTTGCACAAATCAACTGTCAGTCACACGGGACATCATAATAATACAATTTCAATGGTTGAATTGAATTGTTTGGGGGCGATAACGGCAAGGCGGTAACCAACCAAATCGATCCGTCTGGCGCTTTACTCGTTCGATTAATCGGCGAGTCGCTGAGAGGACAGAAGCGACGCGACGAAAAGACTTTTGACCGAACTTGCCGCCGAAGCGAAGCCCGTTTGATGGAGCGAATTTGCGTTGTCGATTTGCACGTCGTTTTCGCCCGCCGTGGCAACAGTTTGAGCCATAAAATCTCCTCCTTTTCTCAGCCCGTGGCACGTTTGGGATGCGCGCTACGGGCCGGTTAACGGTTGCTAAATTAGTTGCCAATTGCTTCAGTGATTGATTAACCTGTTGCGCGCCCATAAATGGAGTTAATGGTCGCCCCGCGGCTGACTGCTCTTTTGCTAACTGACAAACTCGCATGACAACGCTGCATGGCCTGCTCCCATTGGCCAGAGCTCAGAGAATATGGTGAACGCGGTCTAATTCAGCTTTCGTTTACGGCTTAATTTACCAAGTTTGTGTGAAAAACTGATCCAAAATGTGACTAAAATGGCTTAAAAAAAGAAACTAGTCCCAAATACTTTAGAACATGTGTGTTTTTTTTTTACTTTTACTGGAGGTGGATTCCATGGAAACAGAAAGTAAAAGCACGCCTCCGAACACTCTTTGTGGAGAGAGATACTGTGGAATATTACAGCCGAAAAGAACAACATTTCTTGCTCCTCCGGGCCAAGTACAAGTCAGGTTTGTGGAGACGCAAGCCCCAAGTTGGCGGGTTTTTCGAGGTTTTCAATAAAAACAACCAGAAGAAAAACAATAAAAACATACTTTTATTGTAGTTGATTTGTTGTTCAAAGTTACGTGCAAGGTTTTAAGTCACATTTTGTCAGTGCTTGTAGTAGTATAGTTCTCAGTACTTTTACTTGAGTACAAATCTGCAGTACTCTTTATGTGCCTTATCTTTTTCTTTTTTTACAGGTGAAGATTAGTTTTGTTTTCGCTTCTTTCTTTTGTGTGTGTTATCCCAAACCTCAACCATTGCAACTAGAGATTGAATTAGCTTGAAAGGGTTTAGGCCCCTGGTCTCGACCCACAGGAGCCCACAAAAGGGCCAACAATGAGGATTGGAACAGAATGTGGCCTTCAACCACTGAATAGTTCCACAGCAGACCATTATTATTATTATTACTACTACACACTTTGTAGTTTTAACATGCCCCAATCGACATTGAAACCTTAAAAGCGCAGTATTATTAAGCTGTTAGAACGTGTCGGGACAAAACCCAGCCGTGTTTAAGTCGTCCGAGCCCAAAATCTTTAGGAAAACATCATGTACTCACCTAATTTTAGCCGATCCTTCAACAATCTCTTCTCCTCATCAGCTGTTTTTTCCAGACACGGAACCACCCAGTCATGCAGGCCTCACAAACCGGTTTCAACGCTTCTCCATTTCGTGATTTATTTATTTTGTTAATGGTTTGAAGCCGGCGTTTTTGCGGTTTTGGTGGTAGAAGGTGGTGACTTGGCGGATAGAGTTGTTTTGCTGCCGCTGCTGCTGTTGTTGTGATGTTGCGAAATGAGCCCGCAGCGGCGCACGCTCGCAGCGAACGCGCCCAAAACACACAATATATCGACAAAATCCACGGGGACGGGGTTGTTAATGATGTGCCGATTTTTAAAACGCAACGGGGAAAGAAAACGAGATGAATTTCAGTGCCCCGCGGAGCTTTGTTTGCCCGGGCGGAACTAAACAAATGTTTGGAATGTTGTTTCCGTGGGGAGGACCGCAAGTGTGAGACAAACGCCGGATGTCATTAAAATTGTATAACAGAAAGCAGAAAAAAAACCAAACAATCAAATCTGCCTTCATTTTTCTTATATATGCCTATATTCTTTTTGACATGTTGTTTAGTGTTCCGTTTAATGCTTTATAAAAAAAAAAAAATCATATTTCCGATTTCCGCTACATTTTGAGGGCTTTCCCCAGCTTTAAACTGTTAACCGCTATGACCAAGTCCCAATGTATAATCATTCTGACACCCACTAACCCGCTATAATTTAAATCAGTTACAAAAGTTTGGGATTGACTTTTCACCTAAATTACGTTATCAGTATGTCCCCACGGCCATTTTCGTCCAATAAAACAATGTGACGCAACACCAAAATCTGTAATAAAATAATAATAAAACCTTAACATTGTGCACATGTGTAAGTTTAATGAGTACAAAATATCAGGACAAACTCGTTTTAAAAAGCCACATGAACGGGAGAAGCGGAATCGCGGAGCCGACGCGCTCGCGCAGCCCCTCGGCTGACTCTGATTGGCCGAAGCAGTCACATGCCGCGCTCCGATTGGCTGACGCGTCCCTCCCAGCGCGCACGTACCCAAAGTGGCTACGAAAGAACTTCAGTTTAACCTCCAACATGGCCGAAGCGGAGACGAGCGAGACAACTTCTTCCACCAGCGGAATTCTGCAGGAAATCTTCACTTCCCCGCTCAACCTGACGCTGCTCAGCTTGTGCCTGTATTTGGTGTACAAGATCCTGCGCGGGGACAAACAGCCGGACTTCGGGGAGGTGGAGAAGCCGCTGCCGAAGCTGAAAAAGCGGGACTTTACCCTGGAGGACTTAAAACCCTACGATGGGCTGCAGGACGAGCGGATACTCATGGCGGTGAACGGGAAAGTTTTTGACGTGACGCGAGGAAAGAAGTTTTATGGGCCAGGTAACGTCACGCAGTTCTAAGTCCGTGCGCTGGACGCGTGTTGTGGATCTGGCGTCATAATGTGTGCGCACTTGGCCGCACCGTCACGTGTAAAGTGGGCCAAACCCGACTGAGGTGGGCTAAATAGTTGTTAGGCTTGGTTAATGTGCACTTCCTCTGGCTGATAGTTGTGTTTTGTTTAAGATCGTCGGCGTTTCCGTTTATTTGGATAGTTTAAAGTCCATTGTTTGTCTTTTGCAGCTCGCCACGCCCCCTGGAGGCGGGCGGGGGTCGTGTTTCACAACAACAAGCCTTGAACTCTCTCACGATCGTCCCTGAAACTTGAGCCGTTTATTGTGTTGAAAAGGGACTCTCTGCTGCTTACACGTGTCTTTTACACACAAACCACGAGTTTTAAAATGTATTTGACACAGAAGCAGAGCCAGAATGTAAAACAATGAAATTAGGACAATAATCAATACAAAAATAATACATTAGCAACGGTAAGAAAACGATATTACTCATAACATTCTACGCTTTTACGTGAGCATATGTGCAACTGTGATTTCAGCCACAGTTTGAACATGTTCAGGTCAAGAGAGTTTCACAGGTCGAAGGAGTTGATTTTGAGTCACGCCCACCTCCACCGAAACCCCGCCCACCTCCAACAAGACCCCGCCCACCTCCAACAAGACCCCGCCCACCTCCACCAAGACTCCGCCCACTTCCATCAAAACTCCTTTTAAACCCCACTCACCTCCACCAAAACGCCTTAAGACACTCCCACCTCCACCAAAACCCTTTTAAGACACTCCCACCTCCACCAAAACCCTTTTAAGACACTCCCACCTCCACCAAAACCCTTTTAAGACACTGTTGTAGTTTAATTATACTAACACCATGTTGTCTTTATAACTGTGGCAGAGGGTCCGTACGGTGTGTTTGCGGGCAGAGACGCGTCTCGGGGTCTGGCCACCTTCTGTTTGGGGAAAGAGGCGCTGAAAGAGGAGCACGACGACCTCTCGGACCTCAACAACATGCAACTGGAAAGTCTGTCCGAGTGGGAGCAGCAGTTCACCTGTGAGCGCCACCAACAGACCACACAGTACACTTCACACGAGACCACCACCCACAGACCACACAGTACACTTCACACAGACAGACCCCAGCGGGAGGAACACCACACCACACAGTACACTTCACAACGCGAAGACCACCGACCACAGACCACACAGGTACACTTCAACACGAGACCACCACCACGACCACATACACTTCACACGAGACCACCCCAACCAGACCACTCATGCACTAAGAACCCAACAGCCAATGACTTCCACACGAGACCACAGCCAACCCAACAGTAACTTCACACTGAGACACCACACAATACAACTTCACACGAGACACCAACCAACAGACAACACAGGTACACTCAGACACTGAGACCACCACCAACAGACCACACAGTACACTTCACACTGAGACCACACGCCAACAGACCACACAAGTACACTTCACACGAGACCACGCCACAGACACCGAGTGCACTTCCACGAGACCCCACCGCCAACCAGACCACACAGTGCGACTTCACACGATACCACCGCCAACAGGACCACACAAGTGCATTCACACGGACCACCACCAACAGACCCACAGTTACACTTCACACGAGACCACCAGCCAACAGACCACACATTCACACCGGGACCCACACACACATACACTTCACACCGAGACCACCCCCAACAGACCACACAGTGCCACCTTCACAAAGACTCACCGCAACAGACCACACAGTGCACTTCACACAGACCACCGCCAACAGACCAACAGTTGCACTTCACACGAGACCAGCATACCCAGACAAGCTCTGCACTACACCTAGACCACCGACAACCCACAGTAGCACTTCCAACAAAGACGCAACAGACCCAACTACACCAACGAGCACACCAAAGAACTCAGTGACACTTCACACGGAGACCACCCGCCAACAGACCCACATCAGTGCACTTCCACGAGACCCACCGCCAACAGACCACGACATACAAGCTTCACACGAGACCACCGCCAACAGACCACCACAGTCACTTCACACGAGACCACCGCCAACAGGACCACTCAGTCACTTCAAACGAGACCACCGCCAACAGACCACAGTCAGTGCACTTCACACGAGACCACCGCCAACAGAGCCACACAGTGCACTTCACACGAGACCACCGCCAACAGACCACACAGTGCACTTCACACGGACCACCGCCAACAGACCATCAGTACACTTCACACGAGGACCCACGCCAAACTAGATACCACACAGTAGCACTTCAGCACAGTGCACTTCACTACGAGTACCACCCGGCAACAGACCAACAGTGCACTTCACACGAGACACCTGCCAACAGACCCACACAGTGCAACTTCACACGAACCAAGCCAACAGACACTCAGAATGCACTTCACACAAGGACCACCGCCAACAGACCTCACAGTACACTTCACACGAGACCACCGCCAACAGACCACACAGTGCACTTCACACGAGACCACCGCCAACAGACCACACAGTGCAATTCACACGACCACCGCCAACAGACCACACAGTGCACTTCACACGAGACCACCGCCAACAGACCACAACAGTGCACTTCACACGAGACCCACCGCAACGACCACTCAGTAACTTCACACGAGACCACGCAAACAAGACCACACAGTGCACTTTCACACGAGACCACCACCCACAGACCACACAGTACACTTCACACACGAGACCACCGCCAACAGACCCCACAGTACACTTCACACGAGACCACCGCCAACAGACCCCACAGTACACTTCACACGAGGACCAGCCACCACAGACCACACAGTACACTTCACACTCGAGACCACCGCCAACAGACCACACAGTACACTTCACACGAGACCAACCGCCAACAGACCACACAGTACACTTCACACGAGCCACCGCCAACAGACGCCCACAGAACCTTCACACGAGACCACCGCCAACAGACCACACAGTGCACTTCAACACGAAAACCACCACCCATCAGACCACTCAGTTAACACTTCACATCCGAGACCACCGCAACAACCACAGTACGCCTTCACACAGACAGACTACAACATACTCACACGAAACGACCGCCACAGACCCCACAGTACACTTCACACTGAGGGACCACACCACCACAGACCACACAGTACACTCACACGAGACCACCGCGAACAGACGCACTCAGTTCACACTTCACACTGAACCACCGGCTAACAGACCACACTTCACACGGAGACCACCGCCAAACAGAACCACAACTTCACACGAGACCACGCAACAGACCCCAACTTCACACGAGACCACCGGCCACAGACCAACCTTCACACGAAGACACCGCTAACAGACCACACTTTCACACGAAACCACCGCCAACAGACCGACACTTCACACGAGACCCCGCCAACAGACCACACTTTCACACGAGACCACCAGTTGTAGTATGTTGTAGTATTATTTACCTATGATATTATGAAGGCGAATGGGTTTTAACAATTATTGAGCATGGGATTTTGTGATGATGATTTTCTCGGGGTGCTTCCTGGGCGTGTTTTTTTGTACAAATATAGAGTGTTTTCGCTTAAAATGATAAATGATGAATACTGTAATACTAACATCCAGCCTTTATGAACGACGACGCCAAGTGCCCGGTTGAGACGCCGAGCCCTTGTTACCGTTGACTTGGACCCTCGCATCAGGGCGGGGGTCAAGTCTTATGTTGTCTACACTCGCACACACAACTCAACATGTTTTATGGTGCGGTGTGTGTGGTGTGTGTGTGTGGTGTGCGTGTTTGTGTGTGTATGTGTGTGGTGTGTGCGTGTGTGTGTGTGTGCGTGTGCGCGTGGGTGTGTGTGTGTTTCCCAGTTAAGTACGACTACGTGGGAAAGCTGCTGAAGCCCGGAGAAGAGCCGACGGAATACACGGACGACGACGAGGCCAAGGACAAGAAGAGCGACTAACGTTTCAGCGCCGCTCGCCAAACGCCACTGTAAACCACCGTATATACAGCGTACACTAATATATATATATATATATATATTTTATATATTATATATATAATCAAGACCCATTCCTTTATTCATGTTTGAGGCAGTTTCAGTCGCGCCGACGGGACCAACACATCTGTAATGTCTCGTTTAGCCACTTTTACAACGACTTTATGACAACAAACTGCTTTTTATTACGACGCGTTTTGAAATCACAGCAACAGAACTTCACTTTAAAATGAGGGAAAATCATAATAATCGTGCCAATTAAATCTTTTTGTTTGTTTTTTGTTTTTTTTTCAATATCAAACCCCCAAAAAATAGACTTTTTTTTTTGTTTTTTCCAGCTGTTTTTGTCACACTTAAATTTATTTTGTCTTTCGGAAAGTTGAGTTCAGTAAAGCCGCTCACAAACCACGAGAACGAGAGAAAACGGAAGATTTCCCCGTCGTTTTGGTCTTGATAATCGCGAATAATCGTTAAATCAAGATGTTTTTTTTGTCCCCTTCTCGTGATAGCCAGAAAACGCTAACATTCGACACGTGACGTCTCTGGTTTGAACGACCGGCGGCTCTTTCTCCGTCGAAGCCGCGCGACGCCGCGGCCGATCGGCGGCGGAATGAGCTGGAAAACGGCACAATCTAAAAAAAAGAAAAAGTCCCGTATTTTCTGCTGCGTTCCAGACAATGAGGTCGAATAATTGACCGTTTTGTGATTTCGCCTGTAACAAACATTTACGCGGTTTCTGCGGCGATTATCGGGGCGTGGCCAGCTCGAGCGGCGTTCAGGTCGAAGGTGCGGCGACCGCCTTTCTGACTCAGGGACGGCTTTCGTCGATGACACCATTTCGGTTTGTGTAAAAGCTTCTTCTGCGTCTGCGCCTCTTCATTTCTGAACACGTTCCGCCGCCGAGGCCGAGAGCGTGTCATTTCCTCCGTCAGTATTCCTCCTCCTGCGCCGAACGTTCCGCGTAAATCGTGGCGTGGTGCGTCGCAAAGTAAAAGAACGCTGGTGTGAGGTCACTTCAAGCTGCTGTGTCAAAGGTCAAAGGTGCACTGTGGAACTTTTCCGGCGGCGGACGTGATCGCTTTTCGGACAATCACGAAATGGAATTAAACTCTGGGGAAAATGACATGCGTTTAATGTGTTTTGGAGTTATTACGTGTATTAAATTCAAGAGTTTGTGTAAGTTTAATGCCACACTGTGAGACTTTTCATTCAAAGCTTTCATTCCCGCTGATAAAAACACTTCCGATGCCTTAACCTTTGAATTGTGTCGTTTTAATCGCTGTCATTTTGCATTAGCCTTAATATCTACTGTCGATTCTGTCATCGTTTCCATGGAAACAGAATAAAAAACAAATATATGTCAATAAAATGTGTATATTTGTGCTTTTTTTTTTTTTTTTTTTTTAACCTGCTTTTTTTTTTAACTGCAACTTCACTGATGTAAAACTATGATAAATATTTACTCAGTCATTATCTGGATTTTAAAGACACTAAAACACAAATAAAAAGACCTTTACAGACAATTACATTAAATAAAACTGGGAAAAAAATTTATAAACTATTTCTAATTTTCATGAATAATTTAGTGACAAAATATGTCTAATTAAAATAGTTTGACTCGTCGAATACTGAAATATAGTATGCACTTTAATGTTCCCTAGTGACTTTAAAATCCAACATCAGAATGGAAGCGACTGATCCGTAAATGACATTAGATCAACAAGTTAATTTAAAATATGTTAACTTATTTTGTAATGTCCAGGGGTCAAATGTCACTTTGCTTTTCTATTACAAAGAGTCGGAAATGCTATTTTCTGTCCTCTAAAATGTATTTCAGCTCATATTTATCTGCAAATAAAATGACATGACAATGAAAAACTATTCTAATGTAAGAGAAAATAGTAAATGTATTTCTGGGATGTGTTTTTCTGTGACTAAACCGCCTGGATTTGTCATATTTTGTGCTAATCCGCGGTTAATCCCAGTTTTTCCATTGAAATCACGTCATGTTCCGCTTCCTTTTTAAAGTCTCTGAAGCCGTGACTGAAATAAAACGATGTGGTTTTGAATAAAGTTTTACTGCGGAAAGTAGAAGACGATGTGCGACACGTGAAGTCAAGAAAAGGTTTGTGTCAGAAGTGGGATTCGAACCCACGCCTCCATGTGGAGACCAGAAGACCCGCTGCTACGGAAGGAGCTTATCCTTGAGTCTGGCGCCTTAGACCACTCGGCCATCCTGACACGCTGCGGAACCACCGGCCCACGTGTGGATTTAACCCTCAAACTGCGACCACCCGCGTCAGGCTTCATAAACCCTTTAAATGTGTTCTGGAAGCGCGTTTGCGTTTGCGTGTGTCGGTGTTTTTGTTGCTTTTATGTCTTTTTAATGGACATTTGCGGATGTCGATCGCGAACGTCACGTCATCACGACCGCGGTGCTTTCCAGAAGCTTCGTGTTTGTTTTGTCGTTTCGAGACGCAGCTCAAACCGTCACCGTTTAACTCCATTTGGCGCTCGTGAAGTCGTGTTTGAACCGAACTGACGCAAACAAACACACGTTTTGTCGTTTCAGTTGTGAAATGCTATGAGGAAGTAGCGGCTCGGGTGAGCGCTAAACGGACATGCGCAGAAGCATCGCCGCCCCCTGCAGGACACGTGCGGTCATGCAGGATCATGGGCAGGAGCGTGAGCGAAGTCAAACCGGGTTAAATGTGACTTTAATGTGGGAACAGCAGCTCCAGCGAAGTGAGTCTGTGCAACAGTGAAATGTCCCGGGGAGGAAAACATTCTGCAAAGCTGAGACTTAAAACAGAGACTATTTACAGTAAGTTTGGCAGCTTCATACTTTCAGAATCAGAAAGAGTTTATTGCCATTGTCAATGAACAAAATTCACAAACATAGGAACTTGTCTCTTCCTTAAGGTGCAACATAAAACACTGAGCAATAATAAAACAACATATATTCAATCAAAAAATGGCATGCATTAAGAGACAATTTAAAATTACTTTACAATAAAAATAAAAATAGGCATTTCTATGTTTGTGCCTCTGACGGGTGGTCCTTTGCACATTGCTGTCTCTAGTTAATACACTGTTAGTTTTTTCACTTCCATAAAGGGGAGAAGGACACGCCCATTTAGATTTAGAGCGTTTTACGTCAATGAAACGACCCTTTAAATGTGCACTATGTCACTTTTCTGCTTCCCCCAAACGGTTTCACAAGGTCTAAATCACACAAAAACACCTGTGAGCGGCCTCGGCCCTCCACAGATCTGACCTGAAATGGTCTGGGTCAGCTGCTTAATGCCCTACTGTGGAGCATTCTAGGCAAAGCAGTATCCATAAAGACAAGCAGGTGACGGGAAGTGAACTTTATATCGCCAAAACTTCCAATAACTAATTTTGAACATAAATAAATATATATATATATATATATATGTTGAAAATGACAGGAAGTAGAGCCGAGTTCTAAAACAGAATCCCTGTGATGTCATCTATGTGGGACGCCCCATTGAAAACACAGGGACAGTTTACACTTTTCTTTTTCAGCCTAAATCAAAGCGTGAGCCGTCCCACACTGGAGACAGAAGTACGACACAACTCTTTTGTGCTCAGCAGTATTTTAATGGTTTGACGACTCTCTTCATCCGTCTCTGAGAGAAACCCTCTGTCCACAGTCACAGCGTACAACCCTAACCCTGACCCTCAGGGACCATAGCGCTGACCCTGCGGATTATATCATGGAAAATACAAATCCAATGCAAAGCACATATGCAGCATGAAGCACAAGAAAGACCACATTCAAATATATTCAAATATCGTCTGCATTTTGCCTCTGCGTCTTCAGTTTGGCACAGATCAGTTGTTGTGATGTTGCAGTTAGCGTTAGCGTTAGCGCGTTGTTGCTAAGAGCTGTGCGTGGTGATTCTCCAGCTCCAGCTTTAGTCCTGAACAAGATTTGTCTTTTAGATTATCACCAGATCTAAACAGATTCATTCAATCTTCTACGCTGGAGCCTATACCAGCGACTTTGGGCCTCAGGCGGGAGTACACCCTGGACAGGGGCCAGCTCATCACAGGGTTAATAACAAGGCACTGACTCTCCAAAGTTATAAAACATGAAGTATTGCTCAAAAACATGTAACTGTAAAACCCTAAAATGTCCCGTTTGACCTTTAAGTTTGAAGTGAAGTGTGATGTTTATTTGTTTAAACTTGGCCATGGGATGGTCAGTCCAGGCCGGCAGGTTGGAGAGTTTCTGCTCAGTGTCGCCGTCTATGGGCCAAGCCCAGGACTTGAAGAACCAGTCAGGTCCAGGCCCACCACCTGAGAGAAGGTCACAGCGTACAGGTTCATCTTTCCTGGGTTGTCACTGGGGACGTCGAATCGTCCATGGTGTGATAGGCAGCGAAGACTTTCTTAAACGGCTCCCAGCCAAACTTCTCCTGAAGCTGTGGACACGTTCATGATCAGGGCTGCTCTTCTTGGTACTTCTTTCTGCATTCATCATTATTCAGAACCGTAAAAACAATAATAATGTCAATACTTTGTCAAAACTAAACGTTTTATCAAACTCATGTATATATTGGTGTGTAAGCAGTTGCTTCACATTTATATATTTTAAGTCTACATATTTTCTGAGGTGAAGATAAGACAGTGGAATTTAAAACGTTTTGTTTTTAGACTTAATACATCAAGTTTTGCCCTCGGTGTGGCGCATGCGCAGGTACAAGGCGGCATGTTTCCGGTGGCGCGGCCATATTGGAGTTCCACTGTTCAAGGGTAAAGTCCAGAGCCTCAAACATGTTCCGTTTCGGCAAAGCTGCTCTTAATATCACCAGTAAGTTTGACTGTCTGTTAAATGCGTGTCTTGTGCTTGACCTTTGGTGCTGATTCTGCCGTTTGCACCTGCACTTTTTGCCTTATTTACCTTGACATCCGGCTTTGTGACCTGAGCAGCGGTTAGCATGCTAAAGGCTAAGCTGCTGTAAACATGGTTTCTGTGGTAAAGAGCTCTTGTGCATCATTTAGCTGCTCATAAAGTTATGCAGTGTCGTGCTGGGAAGTGTGAAACTGATACAAACCTCTCGTTGACAGCTCGGTGTAGTTTAGAGCAGTTTTGTTTGTGGAGCTCGATGTTTCATGACTTTCGTCCTCGAATAACGTCATTCAAATGATGCCAAACCAAAAGTGTGTTTTATGCTTTGAAGTGTCGACTTCAGCTTCTGTCACTACAAATACAGGTTTGGTCAATTTGGCCCGAAAAGAATAAAGTTTTAACAGAATAAAGTCTTAAAAGAATGGCGTGTAATGTTTGGATACCAACTGTCATAAAACCACCAAAAGATGAAGATGACAATATTACAAATGAAGTAATCCCCAAGTAATGTAATAAAGTCACTTTCTTGAGAGGAGTGTATATGTTTTCCAACAAGTACCTAGTAATGTGTGTACTTCTTTCAAAGAGCGGATTACTATGTTAAGATGTGAAAGTAGAAATAACTACTGAAAACCACTTGCAGTTTGAGAATTGTTCTTGTTTTCGGTGATTCTGATTTTGGAACACTTTCGACAGCCTCGTCTGTGAAAACCGTAGAATGTAATGTCTTTGTTTTAAATGTGACCCTTTTCCTGTGTCCAGGGCAGGCCTCTCGGCAGGTCAGGCACAGCTCCACCACGTCGCCAGACTTTCACGCCAAATATGGGAACGCCGTCATGGTCGGAGGGGGCGTCTTCTGCGTCGCCGTGTGGGCATACGTACGTGACCGTGGCAGGGCGATGGCCGATATTAGTCCCTGAAGTGAAAACTCAAATCTGGTTCCAACAATAGGCGTCCTGTTCCTTGTACTAAACTCCAAAGATGGAACTCCCAGTAAGATGGAAGATGTAATTTACAGTTAAAATAATCAAAGGAGAATTTAACCCGGGGCTCAACGTTCAGTAAACTATTAAAATTAAACTATTACATTTTGTGGAAGCCAATGTTGTTACTAACGTGGGTTTTGTGTTTGCACAGCACTGGGCTTCAGATCTTTGTATTACTTATTATTATGAAACCTTAAACCTCATGAACTGCTGCGTTCATGTGCGTGTTGATGGGATGGAACACTTGTTCGAGAGCGGTGCTCGTTCATGTGCTTTTGTTCAAATGCAGTAGTTTTAATATATTTGATACATACAATGTCTGCTGCTTTCAGAAATCCAATTTCTGACCAACTGAAACAACGCTCGTGAAGTCATATTTATTCTCCTTCTGTAAATCTACATGTGGTTTAATAAAGCCACTCTGTAACCTGAATGGTTAGAGACTCGTGTTTCCCAGTCACTGGTTTGAAGCCCTTTTTGACAAAGTTCGCACACTTTGCACTTTGCGTAACGATACTGCAGTGCAGACCCTGGTAAGATAAGACCACCTTTATTTGTCCCACAATGGGGAAATTCCAGAGTTGCAACAAAGGGAACAGAAACAGATTATGCACAGTCTAATGTGGTGGGTCATCTCTTATTTACATTCTGCTTTTTCTGCACAGGTTCTGACCCAGACGGGCCTCACATGGAACTTGTCTCCTGTCGGTAAAGTTCAGCCTCTGCCCTGGAGACAGGCTGAAGAGGAGGAGTGAAGAAGAGGAGTGAAGAGGCTGTACAGAAAATGTGTCCGATAAACACCTGTGGTTATTCCAAAATATGATTGTTCCCTGTTCAATAAATTAACTGATTCTACATTCTGCTTGTAAGTGTCATATGGCCAGGCTGAGGTCCAGGACCCCGTACGAGGTCATCGGGGGGATCAAACGCAGTTAAAGGAAAGACATGCGTCAGTCACAAACTTGGTTACAATCTGGTTCTTGTGTCCCAAAACGGCTCAAACAAAATTACAACATTACAATGAAGTCCAAATACAATCAAACAACACAAAAAAGACTTTAAAAATGGTCCAGATCATGTTGGATGTGGCCAATGTAATTCAGTCCCAACCTTTTTATGTTCACTAAAACATGAGACCGTTTGATATTTATAAATCACAATATTGCCACTGTTCGAAGATCGATCCACGATAATGTTACTTCCCAAGTCTAAAGCCTGGGATGTGCAGTCCAAACGTCTTCAAGGGTC
Organism: Chaenogobius annularis; assembly: GCA_015082035.1. Taxonomy (NCBI): domain Eukaryota; kingdom Metazoa; phylum Chordata; class Actinopteri; order Gobiiformes; family Gobiidae; genus Chaenogobius; species Chaenogobius annularis. The sequence continues at coordinate 60,386 of BJKM01000959.1, read as the reverse complement.
TCGTATTGTAACTGTACAAAGCTAAGGGTCATGGACTGGTGGAAATACTGAAAAAAAAAAATATTTAGTAGTTTTTTATTTGTGATTCACAAGGATTGCACTATTCAGATAAGGCAGAGATACAGATGGTCAGCTAAACATGCATCTTCCTTCCAAAATAAGCAAACATACATTAAAGACATACAAAAACAAAGAGAAAACAAATGGGGCAACATATATAAATTAAATATAGATGATGACGTTCTTCCATCAGGCAGGTGTACAGTATAAACTTGGGTTTGTGCAAAGTTATGTGGCACTCTTAAACAAAGCTGTGCACCAAAACATTCTCAATGTGACTTTTAGTATCTATAAAACTCTTGCATTACGTTAAATGGTTTGAATAACGTTATATTATTTACTCTATCGAGCAAGAAGCTGGTACATTAACTCGGATTGTTCATTGCTGACAATAAAGTTGACATTTAAATATTATATTGGTGGTGGTTCGGACTGATGGTACTGTCAGAGCCCAAGAAACATTCCCCTCGGAGACGATATAGAGCCACATGCTGTCTTTTAATTGGCTTTAGCATTAGCTTCTGTTAGCTGCAGTGAAACCTGAGTGAAACGCGTACGTGCGCCCTCGTGCGTCCCTCCTCAGCCGCTTCACTGACGCACAGCGCAGGCAAGGCACGCACGTATGATGGGCAACCACGGCGACCAATCAGCTGCGAGCTCCCACGCCCTCCCCGCCCGCACCAATCAGCGCGGAGGGGGCGTGGCTCTGCGCTAAGGTCACCGCTGTAAAGACCGAGCGTCACTGAGCTCCTGCAGCCGCCAGAGGAACCCACGGCCCCGGCAAGCACGTCCCACGCACCCGCTGAGAACCGCCAGGCAACCGCAAACGACACCGCGAACATGTCTCTGTCCAACAAACTCACCCTGGACAAGCTGGACGTCAATGGGAAGCGGGTCGTCATGAGGTGAGCGCCGCTAAGCTAACCGTGATGCTAACTGTCAACGTTAGAATGAACGGAACTCCTGCGTCGGCGCACGTTCGCAGTGACGTTACCGGCTCACAACGCAGCAAAAACGGAGAAACGTATAAAGCTACAGGTGTTTTTTAAAAAATGTTAGGTTTTATTTCATTTGGAGACGAGATGCATAACGCGACGACAGGAAGTTATCACGTTTTTACCCACGCGCTGAACCTGCACCGCGAGGGCAGGGCATCCGACACATCCCGACACCGTTCGCGAGCCTCAAAGAAAACCAGACAAATGAAGGAAATCGTCTTGTTTGTTCATTGCTTCTTCGTTTTAAAGGTGCAATGTGTAACTTTTCTGATGGATGTGGAGGGCATTACGGAAAAGGCAGAAAACATCTCCATGGAAACGCGGCCTTATTCATCCATTGATTGAGCTCGAAACGGTCCTAAAACTCTCTGAATCTAGATGCCTCTAAATGTGTATTTGTGCCTTATTTGTCAGAATGCTCAGAAACTCATTTTAATGCGTCATAATGTGATTTTTGAATGACAAAAGCGCGTCGTTCAGTCAGGACTTTATGATCTGTATCGGCGATTCCAACTGAACCGATTATATCCTGATGCCGCTTAAATGACGCCAGAGCCGAACGTGGGATTTCACCGTTTATGTCCCGGGAAAGGGCCGAACAATTCACTTAAAGTTGAAGTAAATAATAGGATTCTGTCCCGGAGAGTTGAAAGGACTGAAATATGAAGTGACAAACTGCGCTCATGAAAGAATCCCACGTGTTTCTGAAACTACAGACGTGTTTTATTGTATGTTTGTGACTGAGGTAATGATTAGGGGCCGTGACACGAGGCCCCGCACTAAAGGGTGAGTTACATACGATACAGGATATAGTGTGAGTCCCTTTTTTCATAATAATAATAATAATAATAATAATAATACTAATAAACTTAATTCAAATAAAACGTAAATCCTTAATCTTAAAAAACAACTAACAAAACCTTCAAATCTTACATTTAATATCTAATACTAATACATAATAATAATAATAATAATAATAATAATAATAATAATAATAATAATAATAATAAAATTATTATGATGATAAATAATAAATAATAAAACTATGATGATAAATAATAAATTATTATAATCATCTTAGTTTTATTATTATTTTTTTTTATGTGACTTATTTATTATTATTCATGACCGTGTGAACTTTTTCCCCCAAATGCGACCCAGGCCACTTTCACACGTGGATCTAAACCTTTTCAAAACGCCTGCGAGACCACCGCAAGCAAAGCCAGAAAGGATCGGAAAAAGGCGTTCAGGTGCATCACACGACGGTGAATAAGAAGCAGAACCGTAAAATCGATATCAAAAGGTAAACACGAGGGTGCGACGACCGGCTCCAGGTCCTGTCCCGATCGGCCGTGACGGTGTTTGGCAGATCAATAGTCGGCTGGACGTCGGGATTATTGGGTTAATCGGCAATCGCGGTTATTCAGGTCGCAACGTAATCGTAAGCACCAAAAAGTAATGAATCGACGTGAGAGCCCAAAAAATAGACTTAAATGTAAATATCTGGTTTTATCTGGCAGTTTCTCATTTGAATTAAATTTAGGCTTTCGGAGAGTTCAGTTTGAAAGCCGCTCACAAACTGAACGGTCGCATCGTAATCGGGAATAATCGTTAAATCGTGATCACGACGAGCGTAAAACTCATTTTGATATCGAGGCGTCTCCAGTTGTTCTTTTTCCTCCCTCGTCGTGTCACTTGAACTGACGCAGCCTTCTTAATGCAAGACTGCGTTTGGCTCCGGCCCCGTCTGCACCCGACACCGGCTCTGCCCACGAGCCGCGGCGGGCAGGGGTCAAAGTTTAAAGGTCAACGTCACTGCGAGTGCGACTGCAGTGGAGCTTCAACACGCCGTCCGCAAACGCTCGTGCGTTCGTTTCTTTTTTGAAAGTAGACTTGTGTTCAGAGTTGTCAGAGTGAAGGAACGTGCAGTAGAAGCAGGAGTGACGCTTCAGACCTGTCGCCGCTCGTCTGTTTCCCATAGCAACCGAATAAACGAGTCCCGACGAGTCTAAAACGCACGACTCGGACACAAAATGAACCCTTATTGATTTGTGATTCCCATTCCAAACTGTGTTAAACGGCCCTCTAAAGTCAAGTCAACACGAACTAAACTTTATCGTATTCAATGGTCAATGATTTCTGTCAAATTCTGGACTCGATGGTGAACGTTGCTGAGGCGGTTTGGATCCTGCTCCACGTGTCGAGCGTGTTGCCGCGTGTTAATGTTGGGAATGAACGTTGTCGAGTCAAACTGGGCGAGAAGCCGCCAACGCCGCAAACGGGTTCAAACGGGTTCAAACGCAGCACGACGCCGCGTTCTGACCGCAACAGGGTTTTTTTTTTTACCAGTATTCGTGACTGGTTAGACTTGAGGTTTAAATAATGTTCACATTTTAAACGCGTCTGAGAGAATTGACAAAAACACTGAAAAATGAACGGACAAACTATAAAAGTCTAATGTGTAAAAACGTGTCTAAGAAAAGGGTCAAAAACGTTCTGAAACACATCTAAACTACAGCGTTTGTCGAGAAAATTATGGCAAATCATGTCCAACTTCGATTCATTGTTTAGCCTTAAATTGAGTTTTTAAGCACTTTCACACTAAATGATGTGGAATAGGACTAAAAATGCCTCGACAAGAGTTGTTTTCTACGGATGAAGTCTAATTTCTACAAAGTTTGCCTCAGAATATCGTCCAGTGACTCGAATGTTGTCATTTCTGTTGGAAGTATTCACAAATAAAAGATGTAACGATGCACAAAGCTCAAAGTCCTGTTTCTTTCGTTTGTATTCTGGTTCAAAACGCAATACTTATAATTCTGTTTGTTTTCCCAGAGTCGACTTCAACGTCCCGATGAAGGACAAGAACATCACGAACAACCAGAGGTCAGACGTTTGCCCGTTTGGAAACACGAGCCGGGTTTACGGAGCTCTGACTCTGAACGCTCTTTCACAGGATCAAGGCGGCGGTGCCCAGTATCCAGCACTGTCTGGACCACGGGGCCAAGTCCGTGGTCCTGATGAGCCACCTGGGCCGGCCCGACGGGAACGCCATGCCCGAGAAGTACTCTCTGGAGCCCGTGGCCGCCGAGCTCAAGAGCCTGCTGGGAAAGTGAGAGACCGCCCGCATTCTGGGACTTAGCAACACGCCATGACGACGATGTCTCGACTCTCCGGTTTATCCATAACTCTGCTTTATTTAGGCCGTAATATGATGAAAAGAACTGAAAAATGAGAACCGTGAGTCATTTCAGTTCAGTCTGCGCGCCAAAAAATGTATAAAAAAAGAACTTTACATGCAGTTCATGTGACGATATCGAATTAATGGTGTCACTGTTGGGTCACGTTTGTTGTGTTGTTAAGTTCGTTGCGGTTGTCTGCCGAAAGGTGCATTTACCGCCACCTACTATAGTTGGACGTCTACTACTGTAGTTGGACGTCTACTGTAGTTGGACGTCTACTGTAGTTTGGATAGTTGGACGTCTACTGTAGTTGGACGTCTACTGTAGTTGGACGTCTACTGTAGTTGGACGTCTACTGTAGTTGTAGTTGGACGTCTACTGTAGTTGGACGTCTACTAGTTGGAGTCTTCAGTAGTTGGACGTCTTCAGTAGTTGGACGTCTTCAGTAGTTGGACGTCTTCAGTAGTTGGACGTCTTCAGTAGTTGGACGTCTACAGTAGTTGGACGTCTACAGTAGTTGGACGTCTTCAGTGCTGACAATCCCAAAAAATTCCTTAAAAATCCAGAAATATTAGTTTTTTTTCCCCAGATTAATTGACACTGAAATGAATCACGCGTGTCATTTTTCACTGACCTTGAAGAAGCTTATTCTTATTCCCCTCCTCCGTTGTGTGTGCGGTTCACGCCCCCCTAACGCCCCGCCCTCTGCCGCAGAGACGTGACGTTCCTGAAGGACTGCGTCGGGCCGGACGTGGAGGCGGCCTGCGCCAGTCCCGCCGCCGGCTCCGTCATTTTACTGGAGAACCTGCGCTTCCACGTGGAGGAGGAGGGCAAGGGCAAGGACGCCGCCGGCAACAAGGTCAGAACGCTCACCGTGCAGAACAGGACGCCGGCGGGAGGGTCCGGTATCGGCCGATATCGGGGCGATTTGTGGTCTTTTTGAACAGGAAAATGAGTAAAAAATGGGAGAAATTAGACTTAAAATAGTATAAAGTATTTTACGTTCCAGAAAAACACATTGTTGTTTTTTATTTTATTATTTCTTTAAAGTAAGACAATGACTTGCACATAATAAAATGTTTAATTGTGATATTGTGGAGGGGCTCGTGGAAAAGTAGAAATTATACTTTTCCCTTTTTTATTTTTTCTTTGACTTAAATAGTTTTGTTTCAGCAACAGCAAAAATAAATCAACAAATATTTAATTATCTGCACCAAAATGTAAAATGTAAAATTGGAAACGTCATGTGGTGGTCTCGGGCATCTGAACGTCTCTCATGCTGGTGGTTTTGGCTGCAGCCGAGTGACCTTTTTTATTTTGAAGGTCAGAGTTTCTTTTCCTGTCCACGAGCCGCGGCTGGAACGCGCCTCACGCCGTTATTTATAGACCCGTTTACAAAGCTGCAGGAAGTCTCATCCCGTTTTTTAAATGTCCGAGTCGTCAACTGACATTTAAAAAGTAGTTTAAACGCGTCACTGTTCAAAGGAAACAGGATTTTTAAGGCTCCACAAACCTGACTCGTACTTTGTCTGGAGGAGTCTCCTTTTCGTTTCCGTGGCTGTAAATATTCCACAGTGAAGCTTTAAGCCAATCCAATGCTCCAGTGGTTTTCTCTTCTGTGAATCATGTGCCGTTTAAAAAAGTAAAAAGAACAGTTTTATACGTCTGGACTTGATGTCGAAAGTGTTTTTATGATTGACACCGAACGACTGAAGTTTTTTTACTGCCGAACTCTAAAACATCTCAAGTCCGTTCAAGAGGTTTTAATCATTCAAGTCTGGACTAGAACTCGACTTTAAATGAAGTCACATGACACAGCGGATTGTTCCAGATTAAAGGTGTTTTTGTGTTTGTCGCAGACCAAAGCGTCTCAGGGGCAGATCGACGCCTTCAGGGCCTCGCTGTCCAAACTCGGAGACGTTTATGTGAACGACGCCTTCGGCACGGCTCACCGGGCTCACAGGTGAGTCACTGCCCCGCCCCGCTGCCCCGCCGCCCCGCCCCGCCCCTGACCAGGCGTCGTACACAGAAGCACCCACATGTGTTCACAGACTTCTGGAAATGGTGAACTACAACACTGAACTATGGCGACCTTTTTCCATGCGTTCATTCGGCGTTGTTCTTCACCTCGTTGTGGCGGTCTAAACTTTAAACTCGCCACACAAAAAGCAGCCAAACCTGTTCCTAACGAGCCCTCACGCTGCTCGTCCTGTTGCCACAACGACGAGTTTCCCCACATTGTTTTGTGTGCTACCGTGATCGTAACCGTACCTCACTGTTGGCGTCACGCTGTTTCTAACGTTTAAAGCAGAACTAAGTCACTTTGGCGATAGAGCTCCCCCTGCAGCTCCACTGTGGAAATGCACTGTCAGAAAAGAGACTCAAAAGCTTTTTTTTCCCCCATTTTCTTTATCGTAATAATAACAGCAGGGGGCGACGATGTTGAAAAAATCCTTGTGTTGAATAAGGTCAAATGTGCCTTAGTTCTGCTTTAAGATTCGTCTGATTGGCTGCGCTAAAGTTGCGACTCGACAATCGTAACAGAATGTCACGAGAGACGCCACAAATCATGAGAATCGCTGCTCTGGCCACGCCTCCTGAACTCGTGAAGAGGCGAATCGGGCGTAAAACCTCTGCATGGTCCTGTTGTCACGACGATGTGCTTTCCTGGTCCGCAGCTCGATGGTGGGCGTGAACCTGCCACAGAAGGCCGCTGGGTTCCTGATGAAGAAGGAGCTGGACTACTTCGCCATGGCCCTGGAGAAGCCACAGAGACCCTTCCTGGCCATCCTCGGAGGGTAAGAACTCAGCCGGGTCTAAGGCCCGGGACCAGGCCCGGTTCATCAGATCATCGCAACAGAACTTTTAGATAATCGGTCAGATTATTCAATGACTGAATTATGTGACATCTGGACAATACAGACTTTAGTAAAAGTCACAAACTTCTCATCATGTTTTAAAGTCTTTCTCTAAAACGGTTTTCTCCATCAAAAACGGCAAAAACATTTTTTAAAAACCCGTCCCGAAGCACTTTGTTTGGTGCTTTTCTGAACCGTTTTCTCCCAAGACTTCGGTGTCTATATTTGTGTTTGCTGTTGCCTCAGGGCAGACGTGGCCCTGTTTACATTTGACCCGTGCCAGAGTTGGTTCCGTCGTTGAACTGTGGAACCAGCGACCGCCACATTCCGCTGCTTTTGTCTGCCGCACAAAACGCCAGAGTTGAACTCGATAAAACTGTGGAAACACCAACGTCTGCTCCAGACACAAAGAACAAACTGTAGTATCAGTATTGGGAAGCATCAGTAGAAGTACTAGTATCTGTACGAGCTACTTTAGCAGTAGAGCGCCCCCTGCAGCTCCCTTGTCAGCCCTTTTTATTGAAACAAGGCAGTATAATCACATACTCAGGGGTTTACCTTCCAAATGTGAACAAAGAGCCTGCGTTTCCCCGGAGACGGCCATGTTACAGAGTGTATTTAGAGCTGCACCAGGGGGCGCCACTGTTCTGCTCCAGCCGACTGAAGTCATTCGTGGCTAGCAGTGTTAGCGGCTAACGTGGAGGCGACTTTCATATTTGGAAATCTGAGAGCCAATCAGGCAAGGCAAGTTTATTTGTAGAGCACAATTCGTACACAAGGCAATTCAAAGTGCTTCACAACAGGAAAAAATGCATTAAAATCACAAAGACATGTGCAGAAATCACAATCTTAGTTCAAGACATAAAAGAGAAGAGTGCAAAGAAAAGCATTTCAGTCATATGCACAGCCAAACAAAAACAGTTTTAGCTTAGATTTGAACATTGCCAGAGTAGAACCTGTCTCACATCCTCAGGAAGACTGTTCCAGATTTTAGCTGCATAAAACTGAAACGCAGATCCCCATTGTTTAGTCCTGACTCTGGCACCAGCAGGAGGCCGGTCCCTGAGGTCCTCAGAGTCGAGATGGTTCGTATGGCACTAACATGTCCGAGATGTACTTTGGTGCTAGGCCATGGAGAGACTTGTATCAGGATGTTGTAGAAGGTACACGCCCCTTCCTGCTGCACCCCTGGTTTCCACGGGCAAAGGCGCTTAGCAACGAGCCGCGCTAACAGCGCCACTGGTGTTTTCACCAAAAATATAAGGGCTTTTTATTCTTCTGTGGTCACGTGTGATTAGAGTCTGTCGGAGTTGAACCTTGTCGGACCAAAGTCAAGTTTACATCAGATTTGTCCAAATGTGTCAAAGTGTGACCCTGAAGGAACCCTTGCATCAACACAAAGACCTACTCTTCTTTCCCATGTTCTAAAAGCTCATTTACGCGTCGGGTCTTTAGCCTTCGTCTGAAGTTTCCGCCTGTGATTCTGTTTCAGGAGCAAAGGTCAAAGATAAGATCCAGCTGATCAACAACATGCTGGACCAGGTGGACGAGATGATATCATCGGAGGAGGCATGGCCTTCACCTTCCTCAAAGTCCTCAACAACATGGAGGTGATTATGTGCAGGGACGGGCACGAATCCCCCTCATTTGGATGTAGCAGCTTCACGTAAATGTAGAGGTCAAAGCTGCACTTAAAGTATGTTAAAAGTATAATACAAATGATTTCAATTCCTTTAGTACATTTAGTCAGACTAAATCATTTCTGTCATTTGGGGGGACATTAGGCAAACTGAACTTCAAGTCAAACACAATGAAATTACTTTTAAATAAGAGACTGTAAAACCGTCCCACGTCGTCATAGATACAGATGTTTCTCTGTCTTTGCTCCTGATGTCACGTGGAGACCTGATTTCACAGCTCAGATGCCGTTTGAGCTCTGTCGAAACGTGAGCACTAACGTTTCTCTCAATCTTTGACCCTCTTGGTCAACGTTTCCTCTGACGCTGGAGCTGTTTGAACAAGAGAGAGAAAGAGAGAGGGGAGAGAGAGAGAGGAGGGAGGAGAATAAGAGAGAGGGGGGGAGATAAAGAGAGAGGGGGGAGATAAAGAGAGAGAGAGGGGGGGAGATAAAGAGGGGAGGGGAGATAAAGAGAGAGATAAAGAGAGAGGGGGGAGATAAAGAGAAGAGGGGGGAGATAAAGAGAGGGGACGATAAAGAGAGAGGGGGGGAGATAAAGGAGATGGGGGAGATAAAGGAGAGGGGAGATAAGAGAGGGAGGGACATAAATGGCGAGAGAGGGGGGAGAGAGGAGATGGCCTGACCTCTGTTTGACCCCCAGTCTGCGTGAAAGAGATCGTGTCGAAGTTTAGTTCTGAATGAACTCTAGTTCTGACGCCGCTCTGCAGTGAAGAGCCTGAACGTTACAGCAAACACGCCCTCTTGTGGTCAACGCTGGTTCTGCTCCGAGTGAAGGTGAATTGAACCAAAGTCGACCCTTTTTTAATGAGCTTTTAATGGAGATACTAAATCAAACTTTTACTTTTAAGAGCGTTTTGGTCGTGTTCTGATTTGCAAAAAACAACTTCAAGGTGATGAAGGCTAAAACAGAGTGTACCAACGTTTTACATCAGGGTTAGGGTCCTCAAGAGACGAGTCCAGGGCCGATCTTCTCTAGTCTAGATCTATTCTCCATAGTCTGCATGGTCTGAGGGGCGGAGCTTTGTAGGCCGGCGTTTGGGCGGCGTCTTTTTCAATTGTATTATTGATCTAAAACAACTTGATAAATGTCATAGATTGTAACTACTTTCAAGTACTTTAAATGGTGATGAAGGATCAGGAGACGTGCTAACCACTCTGCCACAGGGAGGACATGATGAATGAATGTATGTGTGTGTGTGTGTGTGTGTGTGTGTGTGTGTGTGTTCAGATCGGTACCTCGCTGTTTGACGAGGAAGGCCGGGCATCGTGAAGGACTGATGTGCCAAAGCGGAGAAACGGCGTGAAGATCACTCTGCCCGTCGACTTCATCACCGCGACAAGTTTGACGAGAAGGCGGCGACCGGAACGGCCACCGTCGCTGCAGGGATCCCGGCCGGTGGATGGTGAGGGGGGGGGGGGGGGAGGGGCTTCTATTAGTGTTGTGACATTGTGAAAGTCTTCTGGACAAACTTATGAACCAGAAAAGAGACTTTGAAACCCCAGAGAGCCCGACACGAGAGTTTGTATAATTCTGTGGTTCCTTCGATGTTGAACAAACGTATAATACTCTTGACGCAGACGCGCACAGCGGGCTCATTTTGACCCGAGAGCTGCTCACAGTTAGATCTGTGGCTGACAAAATGAGACGTGAAACAGGAGGTCTGGACCTGGAGACAGAACCACTTAGAACACTGCTCAGAATGCAACATTTCTTACGTGTGTTCTAAGGACACCAGCGCAGTTCTACTGTGAATAGTAACGCACTTCTAGTTAATTTGGACACAGGAAGACATTACATTGTATACTAGTCTTGTTTACAAGCTAAGTAAAAAGAATTTACCAACTTTATGTCTGGTTTAGATTCATGGGGCAGAGATGAATAAACATGAAGGTCCTGGTTTGGCTACCAGGATACTGATTTTTGCCCTCGTAGTGGGTGTCAGATTTAGAAGGTGCCATGTCTCCACATTTGGTGCTCTCGCGTGCTTTGATTAAGGGTACTAACCGGCTGGAAATGACGCCTTTTCGCTCTCAGGTCTGACTGTCCCAAAGTGAGCTGTCTCACCACAAGGACCTGCGCTCTTCAATGTGCTGATTGTTGTCCGGTGCAGAGCATCGTGTGGTATAACGTCCAAGTGTCGGGTGGCGGCTGGTGCTCAAGTGGTCAACTTCGCCAGTCGGGAACGAAGGAAGCGACGTCTGGGAATGGGACAAAGTGCCTGCGTGGGCCTGACGCGACTGCGCCTGTTATCATACAATCACAACGACTGGATATGTAGATAGCTTCAAGTAAACTGTTGGCCGCGGAGGCGCCTGGAGTTTGGGCCATCTGCGTGGGCGGACCTGTAGGGAGAGGTTGGCCGCCGAGAAGTCAAGACGTCTTAAAGACGCATATTTTTTGAATTGTGGATCGCTCTGAGTAATAACATCTAATACCGATGTATGTCACTAAACGAGTGTCGTCCTCTACGACGTTGGATATTAAGCTATACGTCTGGGCAAGCTAAATGCGTTCCATCGTGCTAGTGCCTCTGTATCAGTTAGAGTGAGCCCATTTTAAGCACGTAATCCCTGTATGGATGTTTTGCTTTATGTAGGTTACGGACGGTAACAAAACTAATTTCCTAAAGTTCTGATCCAACCCGAAATGCGTGTCTGCCCTCTCTTCTACTTGTCCTCGACCAATGCCGTACGTTGCTGCTGCTGCAAGTGGGAACGGTTAGTGCATCGAAGTGTGGTAATAATGGAGCCTCCATGGCAAATCCGTAGTGTTTGCGCAGGAAGGGTGAGGGAGATCGGGTGTCCTTGGGGTGTTGCGGAGCGCGCGTGTGTTATCTGGGAGGTTTTTTTGCTTGCCTCTGCTCGGAACGGTGTTTAGGTGCGTGGAAGCTGCCCCTCATTCACATTGGTGTTTAAACGTAAATCAGAAATCTAAGTGAGAGACACACGTGTTGAAAGCTAGCACATAAATCGATTGTTTCATTGCTCTTTTAATCATCAGTTGTTGCTAGTTACGTCATTTAAAAGTATCCATATTTTGAGTCGCGCAAGTCTGCCCGTTTCACATATATATCCCCGGTTTTAGGTAGTTACACTAAATACTGCACAACAGGTATCAGTGGCGCGAGTAATCAGCCCGTTCAGTTTGGTGTAGAAAGTGTGTTTCAGAATTGAATTCCGATAAATAACAATACAGTTATATGTTTTGTCTTTGTCCCTCTTCAATAATCCAGTGTAGTGTCTTGAGGCTAATAATGTGTGGCAGGCATTGAGCTCTTGATTGGTTTTAGTATGTAGCCGGGTGTTTCCGTCACCGTTCAGTAAAGTATTGCTGGGCCCGGGCATCCCTCCATGGGTGACGCTCTGTAGCAGGACTCTCGAGCAGCTGTCTACTGATCAGCCGGAACGGTTTCGTTCTGGGGACTAGGTGGATTATCTCCCTGGCTCCTGCGCCTTTTCGTGTTGGTTTTTTATCATATTGGCGATATGTTTAAAGTGTTTAACGAGCATATCTTCACAGCCGAGGACCCCGAGCTGGCAGAACCCCCATATGTCAAATCAAGGAGTGCAGAGTTGCGTGCTTGCGACGTTTCCTGCGATTGAAAAACGATCACGCCTTTTGGCCGTTTGGTTTCCATTGACGATCGGAGAGAGGACGCCATTTGTGGAATCTTAAATAGAACGATGATCCAAGTACCACGACCAAAAAGATGCAGCTTCATTCAAAAATCGGAAGTCCAACATTGTAAGACGTACAGAGAAACTTTGTGTGCTTATTTTTAAGCGTCGAAGTTAGTGAAGTTGAATTCAGACTACCCTATTTAAAGTATTAAAGAACGATCATCTTAATCAGCCCGTATATGTGACACGACCTTGCTTAAGATGATTGCTCCTCTCGTGTTGTTGATTTCTGACTGCTCTTGTCCACCTCCGAAATGACCATCGGTGTCTGTGTGTTGGCCCGATGTACCCGGCACGCGCGTCCTCCAAGCGCAGCTCCAGCGCGTCTCCGCGGCTGGGCGCGTTCTCCCGGCGCGCTCTCTCCCGTGTTCACCTCAGTAAAACTCTGCACACCCTTCCCAACCTGAGTTGGACCTTGTCTTTTCAGTGTGCTCTTGTGTCTCCTTTTTGTGTTTCATGGCGCGTTAGCTTTTAGTATTGAAAATATTGTGTTATGAGTTCTGTTCAGTCCAGATCTTTTGTCTACAACCCAATGGACTAAACTTATCATGACTATCTTTAAAAAGTAGTTTTTGCCGAAGCTGACGCCCTCTTGGTGCTTCCTTCAACCAACCTCCTTTTTAAAAAAATTAAATTTTACCGCCGATTTCTACTGTTTCACTTCTAAATGTTGAAAACATGCTTATATATCCTGACATTTATTATGCATTATTATTTCCTCGTTTAATTATAAAAGCTATTCAGATAAAGACAAGATTGACATTGTACCGCAGACAAAGATGACAGCGTATTTCTGCGTTATCAGTCTCATTAAGTGTGTATATTGTTTTCTTGGGGAGTATGTTTTTTGTCCGGTTTTCGCCGGCATCCGGATTTCTCCCGGCTAAATTGTTTTTTTTGTATGTTGGCCGCTCGTGTTGTCTCGTCTGTAAAAAGCTGTGCTATCCAAAAAGGTGACAAACTGAGACACCAATGGTTTCACTTCGCCATACTGCAGCCCTGGGGTTGTGTTCTGGTTCCAAGAGAAGCGCAGACGTGATGCTTCGTCGAAATCCAGAAGGCGCTGTGTGAAGCGGTGGATCATGCGACATCTGCGGTATTGGTGAGTCTGCTCATGTCACCGATAAACACTAAGTGTCATATTGAACTACTTTGTCAGCTTCACAAATGACTTCACTGTTAAAGCATTATTAATATATCAGTGATAAACCACTTTTAAATGTTATTATTATATATTGCTAAAAAAAAACTGAACTGCAATAAGATTAAACTAATTTTCTAGAGATTGAAACAGAGATCTATATTATTATATAAGGTGTTCGCTTGTTCTAAGAACCTGGATGTGGCTTTAGCTTCAGATTCCTAAGTAGAAATGAAGCATTGAAAATATATCTCAAAGTGTATGTGAGCCGTCATCAGAGGATGAACTCATGTGAAAATGATGCTCTTGACTTTAAATGCGTGTCGCCCCTACAGTCAGGTACGATAATGTTTCTCACCTTGATTACTTAAATGCATGTGACATTTAATAAATTATATTTCAAGGAATTGTCTTAAGCCTAAATATTATCTAATGAGACTAAATGTTTATCAAGTAGCATTTTTATTATTAGTCTGTAACTCATATTGATTATGAAGTATTTGTTCTATATATTAAACAGCTATCCGTTGTGTGACATCTACACAACCGACACCTTTACCATCAACCACTGTAATGGTGTTGCCCGAGGATCACTCAGTCACAATTTATTTAAAATGACAAAGGAAAAATGCATCCTCAAGAGTCCAGAAACTTATTCTAGTTATCTGTTGTAAAGATAGAGAAACAAAGTTATGTTTCTTTTAGTGGTAGCCGTGTAAAGTTCTGCGAATAAAACATTGACATGAATAGAGTCCCTCGTGTTGATCGACATTTCTTGCACTAATCTGCGTTTGTCTCGTGCATTGAACTGCTCAGCGTTATCGATTAGCGATGATATAATCTCAGTATCTGTTATTTCTTTTCCTCGATATGTGCGGTACATGCGCTTAAGCATCGAGATCAATTAAAGAGTGTGATGTAGCCATTGGACGGTGGAGACTATTCCTGAAATAAAGAATCGCTCCAACCCATAAAGCGAAGAATCTGATCGTATTAATGCCTTGACATGATAATACACGTCATACATCTGAGCCAGTCAGTACTTCAGCCTTGTCTCCTGAATTTTAGTCTGCGTGGGCGACAATAACGACATGAAATTGAGAAACAGGATACTGAGGCATAAGTCACGCCGCTCTCGCTAAGCGCGATTGTACTGGTAACATATTTTGATAAACCATCGCAAGAGTCTATTATCTCTTGCTGTGACCTGTTCTCATAGCCAACCAGAGAAGTAGACCGACGGGAATAGGGACAGAACTCCGAGCCGTACGTTTATCTGAAAACGGGACTAGGACGTAGCGCACTCGACTCTCACATCTGACAATAGGATCCGCCACCATACAGCCCAAACACACCAATAATGATCAACCCGAATGCGACAAACACCAAGTCCGCCATCACACTTGCGAGCCCACATGAAGCTACCTGTTTGTGTGCTTTATATTGAGGAGCTTGAATGTGGAGCTAATGTCTCTAATATCTTCATGGACACAGAACAGAGCCACAGGGAAAACGAGTCATATCAAAGAGGTGTATAAATGTGTGCACATTACGTGAAGCCTGCTGTGCATCTGTGTGTTTGATGTTTGTAGACGATCGTCTTTATATCACTTTCGATCTTCAGAAAATTCGATCTCACACGTCCCATGTTGCTCGCTGTTCCTGCTCTCCAGTGCCCAGTCCTGGTGATCAAATGCCACGAATCAGAACTTAAGTAGTGCATAGGTCACATAAAACTATTTCATAATCTGTAAGTGGTGTTATTTGCTACGTCGATGTAAAGTCTCTCGGCTGGCGCGAGCACCTATACTGAGATTGTGGTGGAAGCAAGTGTAAATCAATCCCTAAAACCACCACACTTGTACCAAGTACCCATATTTGACCACAAGTTAAATCGACTACTTCGAGAGTAATCACAAGTACTTAAGCTCCATAGAACCGAACGGCTGTTTATAACGAATCGAATCGTCGATATTCACAGAGTACGTAACATTGAGTATATCACTGAGTGAAATGTAAATGAGATCAGAAACAAGACCACGGAAGCGCTAGCATAGTCTGAGCGACATCGGCAATCTGACCCCATTGATAGATTTGAGAACCTGTCTTTGGCCAGACCTTTATGACTCACTTGAGTGTTCAAAAGACAACACTGTCGTGTCACTGCACGATACACACTTGTGCCGTCACTGCAGCAAGTAACAACATGTGTGTCACTGCACAGATACAACATGTGCGTCACTGGCACAGAAGCGACGAAATGTGCGTCGAGCTGCACGAGAACACAACACGTGCGGTACTGCACAATACACAACATGTGTTGCACTGCGCAGACGCACAACATGTGCGTCACTGCACAGAACACACACGTGCGTTCACTGCACAGATAACAACAGTGTGTCACTGCGCACACGCACAACATGTGCGTCACTGCACAGATACACAACATGTGTTCATGCACAGAACAACAGTGCGTCACTGCACAGATACAAACATGTGTGTCACTGCCACAGATACACAACATGTGCGTCACTGTCACAGATCACAACATGTGCGGTCACTGCACAGATACACAACATGTGTGTCACTGCACAGAACAGCAAACATGTGTGTCACTGCACAGATACAACAACATTGCGTCCACTGCACAGATACACAACATGTGCGTCTGCACAGATACACAAACACGTGCGTCACTGCGCAGACGCACAACATGTGTGTCACTGCACAGATACACAACAGATTGCGTCACTGCACAGATTTACACAACAGTGCGTCACTGGCGCAGACGCACAACATGTGTGTCACTGCACAGATCACACATGTCGCATGACGCAAAACAACCGTCGTCACTGCGCAGACGCACAACATTGTGTGGTCACTGACAGATCCAAACACGTGCGTCACTGCGCAGCGCACAACCATGTGTGTCACTGCAGATACACAACATGCACAACATGTGTCACTGCACAGATACACAAACACGTGCGTCACTGCGCAGACTACCACAGCACGTGCGTCACTGCACAGATAACACACGTGTGTCACTGCGCAGCAGAACGTGTGACACAACATGTGTGTCACTGCGCAGATGCAACAACATATTGCGTCACTGCCAGTCATGCAAACACGTGCACAAACGTGCGTCATAGCACAGACGCACAACACGTGTGTCACGCACAGACGCAGTGACACACGCCAGACGCACACCTTTGCTTTATATGCTTCATAGTAAACGTACACACTCCAGAAAATATTATACAGGCCGATATAGTGTTAATCGCATGTTTCGGGCGCATGGACCTTTGGAAATAATGACGTGCATTAAACCATCCTTGGGGGAAAATGCCCCCCACGTGAGGCTTATTTCCCCTTGAAAAGAGCGCGGCGGTCGCTGTCCATAGTTTCAGAGTGAGCACAAACACGTAACATGATCATTTGAATATTTAAAAAGCTCAACATGAACTGAATCCACATCTTTTTGCGATAAAGATGGCAAAAACAATGTCCATGGAATTTACTGGGAATGATTGAGAATGCGAATGGAACTGAACTACAAACGCGGAACGACTCGACTGGAACATTGACAATGACTCGTATTCAGCAAAGAAATCTGACGCGATGTTTTATAAAAAATAATGATTTTTTATTATTGAAAATTGCCAAGCTAAATTTCCCTGGAGACATTTTTGTACAATTTCCCAAAAAACAATCAGGAACTTCACGCCCCTAACCACAATTAGATGTCCTATATTTATATCATTTTTATCACATATATATATTTTTAATCATTTTATTTATTACTTACTTTTTTTTTTTTACATACATTTTAAAACCCAGAACCGACACAAACAAAGACGCAAGAGAGCGAAATTACAAATACAATTACAAATAAACAATCAACAAAAAGAAGATTAAATTAAAAGTCCCATTGAGTCCAGAGCCATGTATGTTGTATGTAATTTAATTGTGTGTCATTAAGACTCACATTGACCGGTTCGACGATCGAAACAGAGTGGAGTTTTTCAGGACCTCCAGCTGGCGACGACAGCACCGCCCTCCAGTTTCACTACCAAACACACAAAGGACGTGACCAAACCACACTCGAACTGACGCTGTTACTCGGGATCGGTGACGGTTTACCTGTGGGCGTGGCTCCTCACTGCTCCGTGGTGGTGGTTGTAGTCGTGGTGATAATCGTAGTGGTTGTGGTGGTTGTGGTTGTCGTTGGAGGGACTTGTACCTGGAGCTAGCAAACGCATGAGCAAACATTTAGTCAAGAACATGGGTGTAGTCAAGACATCGTTGTGTCCCCTTTAATGTCCCCTTTAATCCCCCCGCAGTGCGACCGTGCGACCTCCGACGACGCGCACGCGCAGGTTCATGATGGTCTTTCTTGTCGTTGAAAGATGCCGTTGACGTCGTCGACTCGGCAGCAGTACGGCCCACTGTCCGAGCGCCGCACGTCCAGAATGTCCAGGTCCATCTCTCCTCCAGAACATCTCCGGTCAGACGATACCGGATCTGATACCTGAGGAAACACCAACGGGCGGGTCAGACGGGGGTTGGGCTGGGACTTCAGACCTTTAGGATCGTGCTTTAGACCTGCTTTAGTCCTGCTTTAGTCCTGCTTTAGAGCTGCTTTATCCTGCTTAGCTTTACCTGCTTTAGACCTGCGTTTTGCGGGCTTTAGACCTGCTTTAGTCCGCTTTAGTCCTGCGTTTAGACCTGCTTTAGTCTGCTTTAGTCCTGCTTTAGTCCTGCTTCCTGCTTAGACCTGCTTTAGACCTGCTTACCTTTCTGCTTTATTCCTGACTGTTAGACTGCTTTAGACTGCTTTAGTCTGCTTTAGTCTGCTTTAGCCCTGCTGTTAGACCTGCTTTAGATCCTGCTTAGTTCCTGCTGCTTTAGTCCTGTTAGACCCGCTTAGACCTGCTTTAGTCCTGCTTTAGTCCTGCTTTAGTCTGCTTTAGCCTGCTTAGACCTGCTTTAGCTTTAGACCTGCTTAGTCTGCGTTAGTCCTGCTTTTAGACCTGCTTAGTTCCATGCTTTATCGCTTTAGACCTGCTTGACTGCTTTTAGACCTGCTTTAGTCCTGTTTAGAATCTGCTTTAGACCTGCTTTTAGTCCTGCTTTTATGTATCCTGCTTTAGTCCTCTTAGTCTGCTCTTGACACTGCTTTAGTACCCTGCTTCTATTCGCTTTTCGCTTGCTGAGTCGTTGTAATCCACCTTTAGTACACTCTTAGTCCCTGGTTAGTCCGTTTAGTACTGCTTTAGTCTCTCTTTAGATCGCTTTAGCCTGCTTTAGTCCTGCTTTAGTCCTGCTTTAATCCTGCTAGACCGCTTTTCTGCTTTAGTCCTGTTTAGACCCGCTTTTAGAGCCTGCTTAGTCTGCTTTTAGTCTGCTTTGACCGCTTTGTCTTGACTAGTACTGCTTTAGACCTTGTTATCTGCTTTCTCTGCTTTATGTCCTGCTTTATCCATAGCTATTGACCTGCTTTAGACCATGCTTTAGTCCTGCTTTAGACTGTTGTAGACCTGCTTTAGCTGCTTTAGTCCTGCTTTAGTCTGGCCTGCTTTAGACCTTCTTTAGTCCTGCTTTAAGTCCTGCTTTAGGACTGCTTAGTCGCTGCTTTAGTCCTGCTTTAGTCGCTGACTTTTAGACCTGCTTTAGTCCTGCTTTAGTCCTGCTTTAGAGCCTGCTTTAGTCCTGCTTTAGCTTTACTGCTTTAGTCCTTGCTTAGTCCCTGGTCCGCTTTAGTTCCTGCTTAGTCCTGGTTTAGCCGGCTTTAGCGCTGCTTTAGTCCTCGTTAACCGTATGCTTATCTCATGCTTTAGTCCGGTTTAGATCCTGCTTTAGCTCGCTTTAGTACCTGCTTTAGTCCTGCTTTAGTCTGCTGTACTTGTTAGTACCTGCTTTAGACTGCTTTAGCCTGCTTTAGTCCTCTGACTCTTAGGACCTCTGAGCTGCTTTAGTCCTGCTTTAGCTCTGCCTTTAGTCCTGCTTTAGTCCTGGTTTGACCTGCTTAGTACTGCTTAGCCTGTTTAGACCTGCTTTAACCTGCTTTAGACCTGCTTTGTCTGGCTTTTAGTACTGCTTTAGATCTGCTTTAGTCCTGCTTTAGTCTGGATTTAAGACTGCTTAGTCCTGCTTTAGTCTGCTTTAGGCCTGCTTTAGACTGCTTTAGTCTGCGTTTAGTCCTGCTTTAGATGCTTTTAGTCCTGGCTTGTGTCCTGCTTTAGCCTGCTTTAGCCCTGCTTTTAGACCTTGCTTTAGTCCTGCTTTAGTCTGCTTTAGGACCTCTTAAGACTGTGCTTGATTAGAACTGCCTTTAGAGCTTCTCTTTAGCTCTGCTTTATTCCTGCTTTTAACCTGCTTGATAGACTGCTTTAGTCCCGCTTTAGACCCGCTTTAGGTCCCATTTTCTTCATTGCTTTAGTCCTGCTTTAGTCCTGCTTGTCCTGCTTTAGACTGTTGACCCGCTTTAGTCCTGCTTTAGTCCTGCTTTAGTACGCTTTGGTCCCGCTTTTAGACCCGCTTTAGTCCTGCTTTAGACGCTTAGTCCTGCTTAGTCCTGCTTTAGTCCTGCTTTAGTCCTGCTTTAGTCCTGCTTTAGTATGCTTAGACCTGCTTTAGTCCTGCTTTAGACCTGCTTAGACCTGCTTTAGTCCTGCTTTCAGTCCTGCTCTAGACCCCTTTCCTCCTGCTGTGTAGACCCGCTATCGGTCTTTAGTCCTGCTTATAGTCCCTGCTTTAGGTCCCGCTTTAGACCTGGCTTTAGTCTCTGCTTTTAGTTCCTGCTAGTGCCTGAAGATATATATCTCGTCTTTAGACCGTGCTTTAGACCCGCTTTAAAAGATATGCATTAGATCCTAGGAACATAATATAGAATACGTTAGATAAGAAATTAAAGACACGCATTAAGTCCTGCTTTAGACCCGTTTGTCCCGCTTTAAGTCCGCTTTAGTTCCTGCTTTAGTCCTGCTTAGGTTCCAGTTCCAGTCCTTCCAGTCTGTTTCCCAGTTCCGGTTCCAGATCCTGTTTTCCAGTATCCCGATCTGTCTCGTTCCAGTCCGTTTTCCAGACCCGTTTCAGTCCTGTTTCCAGTCCCGTTTCAGTCCTGTTTCCAGTCCCGTTCCGAGTCCGTTTCTAGTCTCGTTCCAGTCCTTTTTCCATACCCGTTTCCAGTCCCTGATTTCCAGTTCCGTTTCAGCTCCTGTTCCAGTTCCGTTCCAGTCCCGTTCTATCTCGTTCCAGTCCTGTTCCAACCGTTTCAGTCCCGTTTCCAGTCCCGTTTCAGTCCGTGTTTTCCGTCCTGGTTTCCAGACCCGTTTCATCTGTTCCCGTCACCGTATTCAGTCCTGTTCCAGTCCTGTTCCGACCCCCACCCCCTGTTCAGTCTTGCCGTCCGTTTCAGTCCTTGTTCCAGTTCCCGTTTCCAAGTCCCGTTCTTAGTCTCGTTACCAGTCCTGTTCAGTCCTGTTCCAGTCCGTTCCAAAGTCCCTGTATCCAGTCCGCGTTTCCAGTCCCGTAGTCCCATTGTCTCGTTTTAGGCTCGTTCCAGTTTCCTGTTCCAGACCCGTTTCAGTCCTGTTCCAGTCCCGGTGTGGCGATGTTTCCAGTCGTCCAGTCCCGTTTCCAGTCCCGTTCTCAGTCTCGGTTCCAGTCCTGTTCCAGACCCGTTTCAGTCCTTGTTCCAGGTCCCATTTCAGTCCTGTTCCAGCTCTGCGGTTCCAGTCTCCGTGTCCTAGCCCCGTTTCAGTCCCGTTCAGTCCCCGTTCAGTCCTGTTGCCAGTCCTGTCCCAGACCCGTTTCACCGCTCTGTTCTCTCTCTCTCTCCAGTCCTGCTTTAGACCTGCTTTACGTCTGTTTTAGTCCTGCTTTAGACCTGTTCAGTCCTGTTTTAGTCCTGGCTTCTAGACCTGTTTCGTCTCTGTTTTAGTCCTTGACTTTAGAGCCTGATCTCTCGTCTGTTTTCAGTCCTTGCTTAGAACACTGTTTCAGTCTTCTTCCAGTCGCCGGGTTCCAGTCCTGTTTCCAGTCCCGGTGTGTCAGACCCGTTCTAGTCCCGTTCAAGTCCCGTTCCAGTCCCGTTCCAGTCCTAGTTCCAGTCCCGTTCCAGTCCGTTCCAGTCCGTTCCAGTCCCGTTCCAGTTCCTGTTCCATCCCGTTTCAGACCCGTTCTAGTCGCCGTTTCCAGTTCCCGTTCCAGTCCCGTTCCAGACCTGTTCCAGTCCCGTTCCAGTCTGTTCCATCCCGTTCCAGTCCCTTGTTTAGTCTCTCGTTCCCAGTCCGTTCCGTCCCGTTCCAGTCCCGTTCCAGTCCCGTTCCAGTCCCGTTCCAGTCCCGTTCCAGTCCCGGTTCCAGTCCTGTTCGTTCCTGTTCCAGTCTCGTTCCAGTCCTTTCCCAGTGCCGGTTCCAGTCCTGTTCCAGGCCCGTCCAGTCCTTTCCAGTCCCGTTCCAGTCCGTTCCAGTTCGGTTCCAGTCTGTTCCAGTCCCTGTTCCAGTCCCGTCTGTCTCGGTCCAGTCCTTGTTCCAGTCCCGTTTCCAGGTCCTCCTGTTCCAGTCCTGTTCCAGTCCCGTTCCAGTCCCGTTCTAGTCTCGTTCCAGACCCGTTCCAGTCCTGTTCCAGGTCCCGTTCCAGTCCCGTTTCTAGTCCCGTTCCAGTCCCGTTCTAGTCCCGTTTTCCAGACCTTGGAGACGACCCCGTTCTCGTCGCTCTGGACCAGGATGTTGCTGCACCAGAAGGTTCCACAGTCTCGACCCCAGCAGACCCGGCTCAGGCCGAACCTGTGCACGCTGTACTGACACGACAGCGACGCCACGCCCCCTTCTGGCACGCGGTAGGAACTGCAGCCTGGACACAACACTCCGCGTTAACTCGTTATACTGGAAAATGACCAAATAAGGATCCTTAGAAACGCCATGGTGATGTCGATATGTTTCCTATTTTGTTTCTGATTTGTGAAAAGGAAACGTGTTGCTTCATAAAAGTGTAAAAGACCCTTTGTAAACAAAAAGAGTCTAAAAGTGATGAAACTCAATCACATTTGACATGTTTCTTTAATAGATCATATTCCACTTTTCACTTTGATCAAGACAGAATGTCGATTTTAATGTTTTACTTCACAAATACATTTCATGTACATATGGTATATATTACATACTTTAATAATGTATACTTTTGTGAACTGTCATATCATTTTAAGGTTTGTTCTTTTTTATTGTGTTATATATAAAATCTAAAAAGATAAATAGTAATAACAAGTGATAAAGAAAATCACACTTACTGAAAATTGACCCTGAAATAAAATTCAAACAGTTTAAAAGTCTTAAAACCCTTGAGCACAGTAAATCACTGAAAATACTTTTATGTCCGACTTCATTTTGCATTTTCCATTCTGTCATTTTGGACATTCTGATGACATTTAAAATGACTTTCAAAAATATAATTCCTAATCATTTCTAAATGAATAAATGAATAACGCTCCTTCTTTAATGAGCAGTGACTGATCCGACCCAGAGCCCAAAGTGGACCGAGCCAAACACTGGTAAAACGTGCCATTCTGAGCCCCCGACCACAGCCTTTACCTGTGCCGTTCAGGACCACCGCCAACGTCAACAATCCTACTCCAGTCAATGATATATCGTCCATCACAAGTACTAAAGTACATGAAGTTGTAGTAAAGTATTGGAAGTTTTGTTGTGAAACAGAACGAGCCTCAGAATTGAAGAAGGGCGGGGCTTAAAAACACTGAGGGTCCACTGTCCCCAGCCTCAGAGTGTAGTCCTGGTTTAGTCCTGGTTTAGTCCTGGTTTAGTCCTGGTTTTGTCCTGTCCAGTGCTAGTTTTGTCCTGGTCTAGTCCTAGTTTTGTCCTGGTTTAGTCCTGGTTTAGTCCTGTTTAGTCCTAGTTAGTCCTTAGTTTTGTCCTGGTTTAGTCCTGGTCCAGTCCTAGTTTTGTCCTGTTTTGTCCTGGTCCAGTCCTATGTCTGTCCTGGTCCAGTCCTAGTTTTGTCCTGGTTTTGTCCTGGTACAGTTTGTCCTAGTTTTGTCCTGGTTTTGTCCTGGTCCAGTCCTAGTTTTGTCCGTAGTCTGGTCCTATTTTGCCTCTGGTCCAGTTAGTTTTGTCCTTGTCCTGTTTTGTCCTGTCCAGTCCTAGTCCTGGTCCAGTCCTAGTTTCCTTGTCCTAGTTTGTTTTGTCCTGGTGTCCTAGTTTTGTCCTAGTTTTGTCTAGTTTGTCTGGTGTCTAGTTTTGTCTGGTCCAGTCCTAGTTTTGTCTGGTCCAGTCTAGTTTTGTCCTGGTCCAGTCCTAGTTTTGTCCTGGTTTTTCTAGTCCTGGTTTTGTCCTGGTCCGTCCTAGTTTTGTCTTTTTGTCTGTCAGTCCAGTTTTGTCCTTGTCCTAGTTTTGTCCTGGTTTTGTCCTGGTCCAGTCCTGGTTTTGTCCTGGTCCAGTCCTAGTTTTGTCCTGGTCCTAGTTTTGTCCTATTTTGTCCTGGTCCAGTCCTAGTTTTGTCCTGGTCCAGTCCTGGTTTAGTCCTGGTCCAGTCCTGGTTTAGTCCATCTTAGTTCAGTTCTGGGTCTCATTTTCAGGTATATCGTGCACTGTTTACATTCAATTTTCCCGTCTGCCGGACCCTTTTGTGCCGACGAGCCCCTCGCCGTGGCGATGGGAAGCCTCTCGGACAAAGCGGCTCTGTTCGGGTCTTTGCCCTCTCGACTCTGAGGCCGCGGAGACGTCCCGGAGTCACAAAACGCTCATTATTTTCAATATTCTGCTCCGTTCATTCAGTGCGACGGCTGCTTTCGCCAAAACAAGGCACAATCCGATGGACTCGGAAGGAGCGGCTTTGGTCCGTCACAGTGACGCAGTGTTGTCCGAAAGTGTGCTCTTTTAGGCCTTTTAACAAAATCAACCTTGACCTTTGAAGTCGGCCTCAGAAGTCTAAACATTCAACCTTTTATGGAGGTGTATTGTTTGTGACGGGCGATTTAGTAGAAATGTTGAACTTGAACGTCTCATGTTGATACTTCTGGCGTCGACGTGCACTCGGCGGGTCTCGTGTGTGTCCAGTACTTCACGTCAGTAGGTTTACGTCGGTCAAGTGGCAGGTTACGAAGACATTTTTTACAGTTGAAAACGCTCAGGAAGTTAGAGCCGAGTCCCTCTGTGATGTCATCAACAAGCGACGTTCCCACATTTCTATTTGAGGAGGCAGTGGTATTTTACAGAAACATATTCAATTGCCAGATATTTTGCAAATAAAAATGCCAGGGAATAATATACCTTAATACTGCCAATACAACACAAATTATTATTATATTATTATTATTATTATTATTATTATTATTAATTATTATTATTATTATTATTATATTATAATTATTATTATTATTATTATTATTATAATAATAATAATAATAATAAATAGGCTGTATTGGTATTGCTAATATTTTTCATATTTATTGAAAATGCTAAATTGACACAGTGATTCCCCAGTTTTGAGTCGGTGCCGATATTCGCGCCAAAATTGAAATCTGCGCATGCTCAAAAGCTGTCTGGTCTGTTACTACGGCAACACTTAGGTGGACAAACTACATTTAACTATATATGACTTTTATTTTGTGTTGAATGTGACCTCAACGTTGGTGAAAACACAACATTTGACAATTAGTAAAACCGAGCAAACAGATCGGAGCAAACATCAAGTTCAAGTGATTTTAGTGTAATGTGTTTTGTGACTGTGGAAGGTCCGAAATTTAGCGACTTTTATAAAGAATAAACATCATGAAACTTTCTTGAACAAACTTTATTTAGATTAAATAACTGGCAAACTAAAGCTACAACTGGCAAAGAACATTTTTAACCGTGTCTTGCGTTTTAAATGATGAAAATAGTCACGCTAACAGCTAGCATGACTTAGCGCAAATTCGGCAAATGGCTCAAATTGGATGGAATGACGCACACTTTTCTGACAGTTTAAACAAATATATGTTTAGTCAAATCATAACTGTTCTGTACTTTATATGGATTTTGGTCCTTGTTTACATTGTGGTTGCTAGGTAACAGTTATGGAATTACCTCTGTCACATGATCTGCTGCTCGCGTCCGAACCTAGGAAGTGACATTACGAAAGTCAAACTGGGGGGAAATCATGGCGGAAAATGGGAAAACTTTGGCGTAAAATCTTGAATACGATCATGAAAAGCGTAGTTTAACCATGGGTCGGTTAAAATACAGTTTAACCCGTCGTATGCACATTTGGAGTTGAATAATGGTTCTGAGGCGATTGTTGGAGAAATATTTGAATAAAGAGAAGACGTTGAACTTTGTGTCAGACACTTTATTCATTTATTCTGTCCATAGTCTCTCAGTGTAAATAATATTAAAATACACTTTATATGTATTTATTCTGACCACGCCCCTTTTGGCTCCACCTGCACGTTGTGTTAGATACAAGTCTCTTTAGAAGTTATTTATCTTTTCTTTTCTCCTGCTGTTCATGAACTGTCCGTTACAACATTTCCTCTTAAGGTTTTCTTATCTTATTTTAGTTCGTTTTGATATTCTTGATCATATTGTTTCTTTCCGCGTTGTTGTCCGCATCTTCGACCAGTTTGTTTGGGTTCAGTTTGCGGTCGACGATGTCACTTCCTTTTAGATATTTGACGGTAAAATACAGTCGCGTCGTGAACGTGAACAGAACCTTCTGCCCTCGTTCACGCGGCGACACACGAGCAGGGCAGAATTCACTGTATTTCACAGTCTCGATCAACGTTTAAGATTGAAATGTGCTGATCTTGATAAAAGAATGTTTTCGAATTTTTAATCAATTTCTCAATGTTTCTTTTCTGTATATTTTTGTTTGCTCAAGCCCAGGACTTAACACCTTAAGTCAGGAAGTACTTTTTACTTTTCACAATACTTTTATACTTCATTAGCCGACTTTCCGCCACAGTCTGAATGTGATCCTGTTTTATTGTGTGTAAAGAACTTGTATAGATGTCAAATGACTCATAGTTGTAATGATTCGCGTCACAAACACAGGGCTAACGGAACAGAGGGTCTAGCTGAACAGAGGGCTAGCTGAACAGAGGGCTAGCTGAACAGAGGGCTAGCTGAACAGAGGTCTCGCGGAACAGAGGTCTCGCGGAACAGGTCTCGCGGAACAGAGGTCTCGCGGAACAGTAGCGGAACAGAGGTCTCGCCGAACAGAGGGCTCGCGAACAGAGGCTAGCGGAACAGAGGCTAGCGCAACAGAGGGCTAGCCGAACAGAGGGCTAGCGGACAGGAGGCTAGCGCGAACAGAGGGCTAGCCGAACAGAGGGCTAGCCGAACAGAGGGCTAGCCGAAAGCACGAAGGGCTAGCCGAACACAGAGGGCTAGACACGAACAGAGGGCTAAGCCGAACAGAGGCTAGCCGAACAGAGGCGAGCGAACAGAGGGCTAGGACAGGAACAGAGGGCTACGCAGAGGGAACAGAGGGCTAGCGGAACAGAGGGCTAGCGGAACAGAGGCTAGCGGAACAGAGGGCTAGCGGAACAGAGGCTAGCGGAACAAGGGCTAGCGGACAGGGCTAGCTGAACGTTCTCTGCCCCGCGTGCTGCCGAAGGTGGATTTTCAGGCTGCACATTTTAGTGAAGGACTTCTTACAGGTTGACAGTGGAACGGTTTGTCTCCCGAGTGTAAACTTTTGATGCGTGTTTAGATTGTCGATGCGCGAGAAGGCCTTTTTACAGACGGAGCAGCTGTAGGGCTTCTCCCCCGTGTGAACGCGAATGTGTCTGTGCAAATCCACTCGTTTACGGAATCTCCTCGTGCAGAAAGAGCACTGGTGCGTCTTCCTCTGTCCCGACACGTCTCCGTTTTCAGGGGATCCGCCGGGTTTTCAGGGGATCCGGCCCGTCGGTTCAGGGGATCCGCCCGGGTTTGTGCAGCGGTGAGTCTGTCTGTGATCTGGACTTGGTAGTGGTGGATTTCTTCAGCCTCTAAGTGAAAAAGTGTCTCTCCTTGTCTTTCCCTCTTTCCTCTCTGTCTTTCCTCTCCTGTCTTTCCTCTCCCTGTTCTTTCTTCTCCGTGTCTTTCCTCTCCTCGTCTTTCCTCCCCGCGCACCGTTAGTCTCCGTTTGCGTCTCTCCGTCTTCACGCAAACGGGCTCCGGGACTGGCGCACACAGTGGTTCCTCCTCCTTTAACCGTGTAACATTGACGGTCAGCGGCGCGGCCTGGAGCAGCAGGACTCTCGGGCTCATGACCGGGTCCAGCAGCTCCTCCTGGTTCCTCCTCTGGTTCTCCGCTCTGGCCCGGCGCAGCTCCTCCTCATACTCCGCTATCGTGCTCTCAAACAGCGCAAAGATCTCCTCCGCAGCCGCAGTCAGCGCTCATTCACAAACGCTCGGAGTATTCGGCCTTTAAACATGGGTACACAACCAAAACCGAACCACAGGTGCGAAAAACGCCTGTTCGGACCCAAATATACTGTTAATCTGATGCGGACCTTAACCCGGAAGAGGAGGCGTGATTATTATTTTTATTTATTTAAAAAAATTTCATATTCTAATAATATATTTGGCAGAGGAGGGTGTATTTGTTTTTGTATTTGTGTATTTATCATTGATCTGCTTAAAATAAACCCATTTGTTTATTCCGTTTTTTCAACAACAGGAAATAGCGTTTAGTAGTAAAGCGTCATTTCCGGTGACGGGGACTTCGTGGATTTGTTCAAAACTAGCGACAAACATGATAAAGTTTGGATCAAAAGGGAATCAGGATTATTGACATCGCGTAGACCCGACACGGAGCCACGCGCACCGCCGTCTGTTCGTGTCGTTTGGTCCGGATGATTTAGAAGAAGCCGTTTAAATACAAGAACATGTAGTTAGCTCCGGAGGCTAACGCGAGCTAACAGGTGGAACTTCAGCCGAAACGGACGGATTAATGACGCTGAGGACGGAATAAAGGTGAGTTTTAACCGACCAACAGGTTTCATTTTTAACGCTGGTGGTTGCATTTCAGACAATATCAATGTATTTGGCTAGAATAAGATCACAAACTTAAATGACCATAATTTGTTTAAGTTTCTGTGGTAGTTTAGTTTTTGTTTATGTCTCGAAAACGAGACTTTATACCGTTCTATTACCAAATCTAACCTATTTAAATCATTGATCGTGTTTCCCAGAGGAGACTGTAGTATTCGATGGCCCCATAGTCTTAAATAGTTAATAGTTAGGGTAATGGAACTATTTTGTCCTCATTAAATTGATTAACTCTATCACTACGATTTATTCACAGAAGTGGTTTGGTGGAACAGTCCCTGTGGTGAATAATAATCATAGTTTTACATCAATGGCAGTTTGTGAAGTAAAATTAATCAATAAAAGGAGTGCTGAGGTCTAAAACGGAATCCCACTGTGATGTCATCAATAAGCGATGTCATCAAAAATGCAGAGCCAATTTACAGCAAAATTGTTTGATTTTATGATTGATTTAAACCCAAAAGAACATGAACATGAGGATGTTTTTATGAATGTCAATAATGTCGGTCCAGTCCTTAATCGTTGCTTCAGTTTATGTCGTTCCATTTCTTTGTAATGGCCTTTTTCCTGCTACCAAAGATGTACGTTCCAAAAGTATCCTTTTATTGTGTCCATGTCAGGAGTTTTGAGGCCCAGGTTCATCGTGCAGTGAGATGCCAGTTCCAAATGAATGAATCCCAGTCCAACATTTGCGAACAGTCCCAAGACGCACGATAATGCTGCGCGATACTAAAATACAAACTCTTTTTAGTTCGATCGACTGATCTTTTTGTCAGTAAATAGTAATACTTTCTTTGTTTCCATGGAGTCCGATTGTAGCTCTGATAAAGCTCAGGATCGTTCTGAAACTGTTCAGGAAAGGTCTTGTCCCAGATTTACCATTGATACTTGGATTTTTGATACTTTTGAGGAACTCCTGCCGCTCGGACGCCACAGTTTCTCCAGCACTGAGCGCTTTATAAAATAATTATTTCCTTTTTGCAATTTCAAATATAAAAGAACATAAAGAACAATAATCCAAACCAGTGGACAATCGTGACAGATCTGTTGCGTAGTACTTTGTAAATACTTCCCCGTGTTGGTAATGCACCTGAAGTACTGCATGTCTCGCCTGAAGGCCCCTGCGTCGGCCCCTGCGTCGGCCCCTGCGTCGGCCCCTGCGTCGGCCCCTGCGTCGGCCCCTGCGTCGGCCCCTGCGTCGGCCCCGTGTCTGCTGAAGGATGCTGCAGGGTCCGTACAGCAGCCCGGAGCGCGACCGGCCCCTGGTCCGCGTCCCGTTCACGCACTTTGCCGTCGGGACCGTGATGCTGCCATTCGGGGGTCTCCTCGTCTGCCTCGCCGTCGCACTCAAATACCACTACCACGACGCCACCTACACTCACTGTGAGGTACTGCGCCCGAGTCTCAGTCTTTGGACATCGAGACTTTTACTATCGACATTGAGACGCTAGATTTCTGTTGTAAATATTGACAAAAATGAATACTTCAATATTTTTGGGGGAAAAGTGCAGAAATATCACATTTATATCCTAGTTCTTTTGTACTTTAGTTTGTTTTAAAATAAACTCTTTGTAGCATTTTTATTATAAACTATTAACTCCATATTCAGTCTTAAACAACATTCATGTGTCGACATTTCGATTACAGGTGAAATGAAGTCTGAAGTCTCTGGACAAATAAAACCCGTTTGGGCTGCAATGATTAACTGACAATCATTAAATATAAAAACTAACGTCGACCTTTATTTGGTTAAAACTGTATTTAAACGTGCAGCCGCCGCAGTGTGTGAGTCGCAGTGTTGTGAGTTCGATTCCCGACTCCGACCATTTGCTGCATGTCCTCCCTTCTCTCATCCCCCGTTCACGCCCACCTGTCCTACGGGCCAAAAGGTCCTTTAAAATCAATAAATACAATTATTTAAAAAGTCTCAATGCAAAATAGAAATAATTGTTTGAGTCGACCATTAAAAGAATCATTAATTGTAGGAAGTGTATTTTATCAAATCAGAAATGTATTTTAAAAATGTATATTTTTGACATTTTGATTTAATAATGACTCACACACACACTCAGTATAGCATAAAACACATTTTTTGAAGACGTACAACTACAGTAGGGGGCAGTAATGCAACACTTTACACTCTCTCTCTCTCCCTCTTCTCTCTCTCTCTCCCTCTTCTCTCTCTCTCTCTCTCTCTCCTCTCTTCTCTCTCTCTCTCTCTTCTCTCTCTCTCTCTCGCCTTATCTTCTCTCTCCTCTACCTCTTTCTCTCTCTCTCTCCCTTCTTCTCTCTCTCTCCTTTCTCTCTCTCTCTCATCTCTCTCTCTCTCTCTCTCTCTTCTCTCTCTCCTTCTCTTCCTCTCCTTCTCTCTCTCTCTCCTCTTCTCTCTCTCTTTGTCTTCCTTCTTCTCTCTTCTTGTCTCCCTCTTCTTCTCTCTCTTGTCT
Source organism: Chaenogobius annularis (assembly GCA_015082035.1). Lineage (NCBI taxonomy): Eukaryota > Metazoa > Chordata > Actinopteri > Gobiiformes > Gobiidae > Chaenogobius > Chaenogobius annularis. The sequence continues at coordinate 29,288 of BJKM01000959.1, read as the reverse complement.
CTTCTCTCTCTTTCTTTTCTTTCTCTCTCCTTTTCTTTTCTTTTTTAAAGTATAGCGTAAACACATACTTTGAAGACGTACATATCCAGTAGGTGGCGGTAAATACACCTTTTGGCAGATTATTCCGGATGATTGATGATGACGCAGATGCTTCCTCCCTCAGGTGACCAACTACCTCCCGTCCATCAGCTCCGCCATCAGCCGCGTCCCGGAGCGTTACATCTGGAGAGGCTTCATCGGCTTCACTCGCGCCGGCGGTACCTCGTGTCCGCCTCGTACTTCAGCTTCTACCGCCGACACTTCCGGGGCGCGTGCCGGAGCTGCTTTCTGAGCGCCCTCACTCTGCTGCTCAGCCTCACGGAGAACACGGGGCTGCTGGTGCTGACGTACGTGGGCTCCACCGAGATGTACAGTGAGTGAGGCGCTTCACCGCACGCACCACGTCATTATTACGGAGACGTTAAACTTCTGGTCGGACACAAGCACAAATATGACAGGCAGAGGTCATTCCACAGCTGTTACCTAGCAACCAGACTGTAAACAAGAGCCCACATCCCACAGTTCTGACCTGACACACAATAACACCATAGAACACCTTTATTTAGTCCAACGACGGTTTAAACTGTCAGTTAGTGTCAGTTAAGTGTCAACTGTCTCTGTGTCGCACGCTGATGACATCACAGAGGGAGTCGGCTCCACTTCCTGTCATTCTAAACGCTGATCTTTCAAAGTTTCTTCACAAACTGCGACCTGTTGGACACTTCTCAAACACACTGGCAACATCTTTCTCCATGACCACGGGATTCGTCGTTTCACATGGTTGTTTCCACTCTGCAGCAGAAAGATCGTCACCTACAGCATTTTTATTAGTATAGTATTTGTATTTGTATTTTATTTATTTGTATTTTTATGATGGTGATGTACAAACTGAGTTATACGTTGGCTATGTTATTATACATAAACACATTCCTGACCCGTGGGAATGGAGAAGAGCAGGGAGGACACTTCGGCACTTCGTCACTCGGTCACGCGCGTTCTTCTTCTTCTGTTTGCAGCGGTTCATAAATACGGTTTCATCACGTTCATCGGCAGCTCGCTTCTGCAACATGCTCACAACGCTGCGACTCTGTGGTTCGTCATCCAGAGACACTCCCCCACCCAGAGGTGAGACGGACCCAAACCGGGGCTAGGGCGGGGGGCTTGGACCGGACTAAGACCGGACTAAGACGGACTAAGACGGACTAAACCGGACTAAGACGGACTAGACGACGGACTAAGACTAGACCGGACTAACCGGACTAAGACCGGACTAAGACGGACTAAGACCGACTAAGACCGGACTAAGACACGACTAAGACCGGACTAAGACCGGACTAAGACCGGACTACCACTAGACCGGACTAAAAGACCGGACTAAGACGGACTAAGACCGGACTAAGACCGGACTAAACCGACTACCGGACTAAGACCGGCTAAGGGACTAAGACCGACAACAGACCGGACTAAGACCGGACTAAGACCGGACTAAGACCGGACTACTAGACCGGACTAAGACCGGACTAACCGGACTAAGACCGACTAAGACTAAGACCGGACTAAGACCGGACTAAGACCGGAAGACCGGACTAAGACCGGACTTCCCCTTGTAAGAGTTTCGATCTCAATGGGTTTCTCAGCTGGTTAAATAAAGATGAATAAAACACTGCACTTCCTTTTGTGGGCAGGAAGTGACCTCATACTGGTGGAAGCTGCGTCTCGTCCTGTTTAACATCTTCTGCTGTGGGTGTGCGTTCTACTTCTTCAGGCGACACAACAGGTTCTGCGAGCACGGAGGTATTTGTGTCCGCTAAAAGCCTAAAATAAAGCGTGGCGAGCGTCTGGATCAATAACCCCGGGTCTCGTCCCTCCGCAGTCTACACTCTGTTCGCGCTCTTCGAGTATCTGGTCGTCTTCTCCAACATGGCCTTCCACATGACGGCCTTCTGGGACTTCAGGAGCAAAGAGGTGATGGTCTCCACGCCGCCGGAGGACAAGCGCTACTGAGCGTGCCCAAACGACACCCCCAAACGCAGAACCGGTTTGTAAGAAGACTCGGCGTGCGCTCCGTAGCTCTGTGAGATCTGCCCACGATCCGGCACACGGGCTTTGACGTCTCCGCTGTCGGAAAAGCAGCTCGAGCGAGGGAAAAGAGGGGAAAGGACCGTTCTGGGGTCTCATTTATGAAGCGTAAAGTTTGAGCTCTGAAAAGTCAAATCGACAGAAATGAGCTTTAAAAAACGGTCCAAAACCTGCGATTGGCACTTTAGTTCAGTCAGTGCAGCTTTCCATAAGAATTCCACGCTATATTTTATAAATCGCTAACTTTCTAGTCACTGTTTGGCCACTTTTTTAATCTGATCCATTTCGAGTCTCCAGAGTGGCTTTGGTTTCACCCTCGGCCAATCAGGATGGTTTTCACAGCCCAAAGAAAACAAAAGTTTCAAATCAAATGTCTTTTGATTGACTTTCACTGTAAATGATGTCTTATCCGAGTCTGAAGCGGCGTCACACACTCTCTACTGCCACCTGGAGGACAAAAGCAACATGTTCACTGTGGGCGGTGTCAATACAAAGTATTCTTCCTCTTCTGTCACGCCCCCAAAGACCCCCTTTGTCCAGAACTGTGACTGTGGTCCGGAGGGGCCAGTGGACTGAGAGAACACTCCAGACTGAGGCGGAGCTGTTTGTTTCAGGTAGTTAGCAGCTAATGCTAGCGGCTATGCTAATAAACGTTAGCCTACTCGCAGACAGTTTGAAGGCGCCTCATTTCCAACTGTCCGGGGGGTTTGTATTTTCGGATCCGACTCAAAGTCGCACACATTTTTCACAAATGTAAAATGTACAAAAGCTCAAATGTTGCGCGTGAATTTAAGAGCGGAGAAACTGTAAAGCAAAATGTATGAAACATCTCAACGTCGCCAAAGCACAAAACTGAAACGGCACCAGAGGTCAAGGGTCAAGCCTCCAGGACCAATGTACTTTAGTTTGAAATACAATGGTAATAAAGCTTGATTCAAAGCTGACTGAGTTTGTCTTGATTCTCTTTTCTGGGGAAAGTGCCTTAGTTATGACTCCATGAACAGAAATGACTCACATTAAAAGTCTGTCGTTTTAACACAAATAATATTCAAATTTCTTCCTCCAAAGTCTCAAAAGCATGTTTTTACTGAGGAGCGACTGGACCTCGAAAACCTTCACAGAAAACTGATGATTTCATATCTCGAGCTGTTCATGTCCATGAATTTCCAGCTCTAACTTTATGTACAGTTGCCTTAGTCCTGGTGGTCACGTCGGGTCATGACATGTGTGTCTGGTGGTCTGGTCTGGTGTCTGGTCGTCTGGTGTGTGGTGGTCTGGTGGTGTGGTCTGGTCTGGTGGTGTGGTCTGGTGGGGTCTGGTGGTGTGGTCTGGTGTGGTGGTCGTGTGTGTGGTTCGTGTGGTGTGGTCTGGTGGTCTGGTTGTGGTGGTCGTGTGGTTGGGTGGTCTGGTGGTGTGGTCTGTTTTGGTGGTGTGGTCTGTGGTGGTTGTGGTCTGTGGTGGTCTGGTGGTGATGGTCCTGTGGTGGTCTTGGTGGTGGTGGTCTGTCCTGTGTTGTGTCTGTGGTCGGTCTGGTGGTGGTTGTGGTCTGGTGTGGTCTGGTCTGTGTGGTCGTGTTGGTCTGGTGGCTTGGATTCGTGTGGTGTCGGTGGTCGTGGGTCTGTGTGTCTGGTGGTGTGGTCTGTTGGTGGTGTCTGTGGTGGTCTGTGGTGGTTCGGCTGTGGTGTGTGTCTGTGGTCGTGGTGTGGTGCTTGTGGTTGGTGTGGGTGTGTGTGCTGTGGTTTCGTTGTGTGTGTGTCTGTGTTGTGTGTGTCTGTGGTCTTGGTTCTGGTGTTGTTGTTGGTGTGTGTTGGGCTGTGTGGTCTGGTGTGGTCTGTGTCTGTGTGGGTCTTGGGTGGTCGTGTGGTTGGTGTGTGGGTCTGGTGTGTGGTGGTCTGGGTGTGGTGTGGTCTGGTGGTGTGTCTGTGGTGGTCGGGTGGTGTCTGGGGTCTTGGCATTGCACCAGTTTGGGTTAATTGTTTTGAATTTTATTCCTGAAATTTGAATTACCCATTTTAAAATTAACCGTTCCAAATTTGGATGAACACTTTTACTTTGTTCTCTTGTTTCGTGTTGAGCTTCTGCACTTTTACGTTTCATGTGAAGAAAGAAACACGAGGAACAACGTTAAACGCATTTATTTTTGATTTATTTATTTATTGGCCAACAACACGACATGAAAGTGTTAAATACACATAAAACATAAACCTAAATATAAATCATTTGTGTTTGAGAAGTCATTGACTTTAGTTCCTGGTTCAGACCTAGGTTCAACTGGTTCAACCTGGTTTCACCTGGTTCAGACCTGGTAGACTGTTGCAGACTGTGTTTAGACCTGTCATGACTTTTGTGTCACTGTAAAGAACAGTGTTTTCAGAAGAAAAGTGATTTAAAGTGAAAGGGAAAGGAATGGACCGAAGCAGAACTCAAACGAGGAACTGACGCGAGTTGTTTGCTAAATTAAAACATGACGTTTTACAATTATTGTATGTAATTTAATTTAAGAAAAAGTCTGAATTGGGCGAGAGCCGGTTCAGAGACGGGTCTAAACCAGAACAAATGAAAGGTGTTTCTGTGACTTGGTTTTGCACTATTTTTACTGCTGGTTAAAGCAACAGTACGTCACTGTTCTCCTGCAGGACTCACACTTCTGAACTTACCTCGTGGAGATGAAACATGATTTCAACCCGCCATGGAAACGGCCGATTTTGTTTGACTTGAACCGTCGCTTTAATGTTGCTGATATTTGAATTTTATATTTGTGTTCTTGCTCTCGAGTCGAGTGTACGAGTCGCGTCTGTGTTTTTCTACAAAAACATGCTTTTATTTTTGACTATTCATTTGGGAGGAAAGTTCCATCCTTGGGCTTCTAACAGGAGACGATCCGGTCGGTTTCACTTTTACTGGACAAAGACTTAAGTCTTTATCTACAGATGTTTCATTTGACTTTGAGCTGGTTTGAACAGAAAACTGACATTTAGGGGCCGGACTAGACCAGGACTAGCCGGCGGGCAGACGGACAGCGGGACCGGACTAGACAGGGGCTAGGACCTGGGACTAGACCGGGACTAGACCGGGACTAGACCGGGGCCGGGACGTAGACAAGACGGGGGGACTAGACGGGGCCGGGACTTAGACCGGGCTAGACCGGGGCATCAGACCGGGCCGCTATGGCAGACAGTAGACCGGGACATAACGCTAGACCTGGACTGTAGGCTTGGACCAGGACTATATCGGCAGTGGGTGGAAGTACAGAAGTAAAAGTACTAAATCCTTCCGTGTCTGTACTTTTTACTTTACACTTTTGGGGTTCATTTCGCGGCACTTTAAAATCCCGTCTTTGGAACTGGATTTTGAGCGAACTCGGGACAATTCTTTATTTTGGATTTCCAGACTAAACGCGAGTGAACGGCTCCGTTTTGTTTCACACTTTCACTCGAGCAGATTTGTCGCTGTGGTACTTTTTCCTGCTCAGTACGGGTCGTGTACTTGTACTTTGTACTTGTCCTACAGCAGCGTGCAGTGCTTTCTTTCCGGGCGGGGGCTGTGGGTTCAGGAAGGCCCGGACCGCCTCGCTGAACACCTCCTTGATCCCGTCCTGGTTCAGAGCCGAGCACTCCAGGTACCGCGCGGCCTGGATCTGTTTGGCCAGAGACTGCCCGCTGCTCTGAGAGACCGGCGCCGAGTTGGAGTCCTTCAGCTTCTTCAGGATCTCCGGGTCGTCGCGGAGGTCTCTCTTAGTCCCGACGAGGAGGATGGGCACGCCGGGGCAGTGGTGGGTCACCTGCACGAGACGGTTTTACATCAGCCTTTCAGACGGACTCGTGGCCTAAAGCAGGGCCATTCAACATAAGGCCCGGGGGCCAAATCAGGCCCTCCAAGTGATTTCGTCCGGCCCTCGGCCTATCTTCAAAATACTAAAACAATAAACATTCTTCTTCACTCATTTAAGTCGGGCTTAGCATTCGTTTAGACCTGATTTGGTCTTGTTTAGTCCTTGTTCGGCTTTAGACCTGTTTTAGTTGCTGGGTTAGACCCGTTTTCAGACCTGGTTGGTTCTAGTCTAGTCCTAGTTTAAGTCTGGTTTCAGTTCTGGATGTAATTTCTCAGAGGTTACAAGGTTTTTTATGTTGTATTAATTCAGTTTATTAAATCCGTGTTGCGATATTTTGTGCCACTCAAAATGTTGTTACCAAGGACTGGCCCAAAAGACCTCCGGCCCCAATAGACTCCGGGCCCCAAAACCAAGACTAGCCGGCCCAAAGATCATCCGGCCCAAAAGACCTTCCCCAAAGACCTCGGCCCAAGACTCCGGGCCAAAGACCTCCGGCCCACACTCCCAAAGACCTCCGGGCCCCAAAGCTCCGGGCCCAAAACCTCCGCGGCCCAAGACCGCCAACTCGGGCCCCAAAGACCTCCGGGCCCCAAAGACCTCCAAAGACCTCCGGCCCCAAAGACCTCGACCTCCGAAAAATCTGGCCCTTGGGAAGATTAATGTTGAATAGCCCAGGCAAAAAGAGATGAAACAAGAAACCAAGATCTAAACCAGGACCTTAACCAGACTGAACAAAGTCTAAACCCGGACTTATTTACAGGTTTAAACACAGTCTAAACCTAGGATAAACCATCGTAAACCTGTCTAAACCCAGTCTAAACCGGTCTAAACCCGGTCTAAAACCCGGTCTAAAACCCGGTCTGGCCCAGGACTTGACCTCGGGTGCACTTGAGCAGACGTTCTCGTAGGACGCTGGGCTCGGAGGATGGAGAAGCAGATGATGAAGACGTTTTGTTTGTCGAATACGACAGAGTCCGGAGTCGGTCGTATCTTTCATGTCCGCCTGTTTCCCAGAGGTTCAGACTCAGGGTCGGTCGTCCAACGTCACTGCACAGGGTTAGTCTTGGGTTTAGTCTGGTCAGACCTTGGTTGGACCAGTTTAGTCCAGGTTTGGGTCAGGTTTAGGGTCCAGCTTTAAGTAAGTTGTAGTCCAGCTGTAGGCCTGGTCGGTCTGGTCGGGATCCTGGTCGGGGCCTGGGTCGGGCTGGTGGGGCCTGGTCGGGTCTGGTCGGGTCCTGGTCGGGGCCTGGTGGGGCGTGGTCGGGGCCTGGTCGGGCCTGGTCGGATCCTGGTCGGGGCCTGGTGGGCTGGTCGGGCTGGTCGGGGCGTGGTCGGGGCCTGGTCGGGGCGTGGTCGGGGCCTGGTCGGTCCTGATGTCGGTCCTGGTCGGTCCTGGTCGGTTCCTGGTTGGGTACTGGTGGATCTGGGTCGGATCCTGGTCGGGGCCTGGTCGGATCCTGGTCGGGCCGGTGGGGCGTGGTCGGTTGGTTCGGTCCTGGTCGGTCCTGTCGGGGCGTGGTGGGGGTGGTCGGGGCCTGGTCGGGGCCTGGTCGGTCCTGGTTGGGGCTGGTCGGTCCTGTCGTCTGTCGGGGCGTGGTCGGGCGTGGTCGGTCCTGGTCGGGCGTGGTCGGTTGGTGGGCTGGTCGGTCCTTGGTTGGGGCCTGGTCGGTCCTGGTTGGGGTTGGTGGTTGGTTGGGGCTGGTCGGGGCGTGTCGGGCGTGGTGGGGCGTGGTCGGTCCTGGTGGGCGTGGTCGGGGCGTGGTCGGTCTGGTGGGGCGTGGTCGGCGGTGTCGGTCTGTCGATCCTGGTCGGGGCGTGGTCGGTCTGGTACGTCTGGTCGGTCTGGGTTTGGGGCTGGTTCGGGTCCTGGTCGTCCTCGGTAGGTCCTGGTCGGTCTGGTCGGGGCTGGTCGGGGCCTGGTCGGGCTGGTCGGGCTGGTCGGATCCTGGTGGATCCTGGTCGGGCCTGGTCCGGGGCGTGGTCGGTCCTGGTCGGTCATAGGTCGGGGCGTGGTCGGGCGTGTGGTCCTGGTCGGTCTGGTCGTGCTTGGCGGGCTCTGGGTCGGGGCTGGTCGATTCCTGGTCGTCCTGGTCGGGCCCTGGTCGGATCCTGGTTGGGGCTGGTCGGTCTGGTTGGGGCCTGTTGGGGCCTGGGTCGGGGCGTGGTCGGTCTGGTGGGCGTGGTCGGTCTGGCGGGGCGTGGTGGTCCTGGTCGGTCTGTGTCTGTTGGGGACTGGTCGTCTGGTTGGGGCTGGTGGATCCTGGTCGGGCTGGTCGGGGGCGTGGTCGGTCTGGTCGGCTGGTCGGTCTGGTCGGTCCTGGTCGGCGGGTGGTCGGGGCGTGGTTCGTCTGGGTCGATTGGTAGGGGCGTGGTCGGTTCTGGTGGGCTGGTTCCGGTCCTGGTCGGGGCTTGGTCGTCTGGTCGGCGGCCTGGTCGTGCATGGTCGGGCTGGTCCGGACCTGGTCGGCCTGGTCGGGCTGGTGGTCCTGGTCGGCCCTGGTCGATGGCTGGTTCGGTCCTGGTCGGGCGTGGCGTCGGGGCGTGGTGGTCTGGTTGGGGCCTGGTCGGATCCTGGTGGTCCTGGTCGGTTCCCTGGTCGGGGGTGGTCGGGGCGTGGTGGTTTCCTGGTCCGGGGGTGGTCGGTCCTAGGTCGGGGGCTGGTCGGTCTGGTCGGGGCCTGGTCGGTCCAGGTTGGGGGCTGGTGGTCCTGGTTGGGGGCCTGGTCGGGGCGTGGTCGGGGCGTGGTCGGTCCTGGTCGGTCCTGGTCGGGGTTGGTCGGTCCTGGTCGGTGGCGTGGTCGGGGCGTGGTCGGTTGGTCGATCTGGTCGGGGCGTGGTCGGTCGGTCGGGGCCTGGTCGGTCCTGGTCGGGGCCTGGCGGTCCTGGTCGGGGCTGGTCGGCCTGTCGGGCCTGGTGGGCCTGGTCGGACCTGGTCGGGCCTGGTCGGAGCTGGTCCGGGCCTGGTCGGAAAATGGTCGGGGCTGTCGGTCCTGGTGGTCTGGTCGGGGCTGGTTGGTTCTGGTCGTCTGGTCGGTCTGGTTGTCCTGGTCGGCTGGCTGCTGTAGTTGTCGAACACCGTTGGGATGTTCTGGTTGGGAAAGGCTCCGGTCGTGTAGGAGATGAGCAGACCACGTCTTCCCCACGGCGCCGTCTCCCACCACCACACCTTTCACAGTCTGCATCACGTGAACCATTTGACCCCACGCTGACCTCTCTGCGACCTCTGTGACTGCCCGGCACAAAGACCAGAAAGACTCGGATCCAATAATGACAATGAAGAAAAGTGAAACCTCAAAGACGAGAACTAAAAACTGGAACTAAAATAAAGAAACAGGACTTGGAAAGTCCGACCTTCTGATACCAGACCCAACTTGGACAACCAAAGGTTCATGCCAAGCAAGGTCTCAGGACTGGGACTTAACCCGGGACTTAACCCGGGACTTAACCCGGGACTTAAACCGGGACTTACCGGGACTTAACCGGGACTTAACGGACTTAAACCGGGACTTAAACCGGGACTTAACCGGGACTTTACTTAAACCGGGACTTAAACCGGACTTAAACCGGGACTTAAACCGGGACTTAAACCGGGACTTAAACCGGGACTTAAACCGGGACTTAAACCGGGACTTAAACCGGGACTTAACATCAGTGACTCCGCGTTTCCTCCTTTCGTCGGTTCTTTTCACAAAAAGCAGAAATGGAGAAAAAGAGGAATCAGAGAAATGCGACGAGCGGGAAACGGTCTGAATATTCAGCCAATCAGAGTCCAGGAAATCATGATTTAAAAGAATCACAGGATTTTTTTTACATTTTATTATTGACCTTCGTTTAACAACGAGATTTAGAGTCCCGGCCCCAGAGGGAGGAGCCTATTGTACAGGTTTGTGGTGGGAGGAGCCTATTTGTAGTGGGAGGAGCCTACTGTACAGGTTGGTAGTGAGAGGAGCATATTGTTTGTTGTGGGAGGGTCTGCACATGCCCAGATGCTTCTGCTCCATAGATCTGTTAAATGCGCCCCCAGTGGCCAGTCCATTGGAACTGCAGCGTAAAGGGAAAGTGCTCGTGGCTCCACAGCTTCTGCAAAGGCACTTGAGTTGACTTTTGCATTTTTTCAGCTCATAGCGGCTCTCGCTCCAGCGGCTCTCGGCTTTAGACACGCCTAAGCGCACATGTCCCGGGACGAGACCGCGGCCCACCTTTCATAACCCGACCCGTGTAACAACACCCACATCACGCTCGGGGGTCTGATGTACCGTGCACTCACACAGACCTTTCAGTCCAACGACGAAGCCCTGAAGACACGCTTTCCTCCGTTGCCACGGCGCGTAATGTTCCTCGTTAATGAGCAGACGGTCCTCACACATGTGACATTTACAACAGACCACCATGGAGCCTGTGTCCGGCCATGTCCTGTGTCTGCAGCGTCACACGTGGGGGCTGTGACAGGGCAGTGTTTCAGAGGGACCGGGGGTCTCAGGCCCACCAAGACCATTGCTTCAGGGTCCGGACCTGACCCCAGACCCCTGCTCTAGCAACTGTCACTCTGATTGGTCAGCTGCGTCACTTTGCGCTACTTTGGGATTTTACAGTTACCGGATGTAGCTAGCCGCTAAAGTGGCGACATATGCTAGCGAGCGAGCCAGTTACTACGGCAACACGCAGGTGGACAAACTGCATCTGACATGCTACATATGACGTTTATCTTAAAATGAACCCGATCACACAGATCAGAGCAAGGTTTGAGACTGCTGTTGTCACGGCGACAAATGACATCCACCTGAACAAAAAGCCTGTCTTGATTCTGTCAGATCTGAGTGCTGCTTTTGACACTGTCGATCATGGGACCCTCTTACAGAGACTAGAGGACTGGGTGGGCATCACTGGCACTGCCCTAAACTGGTTAAAGTCCTATCTGCGAAGACAGGAAGTTACTTTGTTGAAATTGGTAACTGTGTCTCAGACCAGAGGCCCCTGACCTGTGGGGGGCCCCAAGGGTCAGTCCTGGGACCACTTCTGTTCAACCTCTACATGCGGTGTAGGACACATTCTTGCAGCGTATCAACTGACCCATCACAATGATGACACTCAGCTCTATGTTTCCATGACGACAGTTGAAAAGGACCAGTGGATTCACTTGCATTACATAGTAGTAGTTGTAGCAGTTGTAGTAGTTTTAGTAGTTGTAGATGTAGTAGGCGTTACCCAATCAGGAAGAACAACCAAACCACGTCCGAATCTTTACCTGGGCTGACGATCGTCACCGTCGATCCAAAGGTCTCTCAATCTGGTCAGGCTGGTCCGATCCAAAAGTCTCTCAGATCTGGTTCAGGCTGGTCTGGATCCAAAAGTCTCTCAGATCTGGTTCGGCTGGTCTGATCCAAAGTCTCTCAGATCTGGTTCAGGGCTGGTCCGGATCCAAAAGTCTCTCAGATCTGGTTCAGGCTGGTCTGGATCCAAAAGTCTCTCAGATCTGGTTCAGGGCTGGTCTGGATCCAAAAGTCTCTCAGATCTGGTTCAGGGCTGGTCTGGATCCAAAAGTCTCTCAGATCTGGTTCAGGGCTGGTCTGGATCCAAAAGTCTCTCAGATCTGGTTCAGGGCTGGTCTGGATTCCAAAAGTCTCTCAGATCTGGTTCAGGGCTGGTCTCTTCCCATAATTCACCTGGAAACAGGATTTGTTTATATGGAAATGAGACTAGAGCAAGCGGTCCATAACCAAAACAGATATTTGAATAAGACTGAACCGGGTCAGGACTAAAGCAGGGCGGCGGCCTGAACTAGGACTAAAACCAGGTCTACGGTCCAAAAGAGAGACTAAAACCAGGTCTACAGCAGGAGGGAAATGGGGTTAAATAAGAAAGGACTTGAATGACGACCAAATCAGGACTGTACTCGGACTAAAACCAGATCCAAGCCTGGACTAAAGAGGGCTAAACAAGGGCCAGGCCAGACCGGGCCTAAACTTGGCCAAAGGGTTCACAATTGCAGACGCACCACATTAAAAACTGGGACTAAACCCGGGTTTAAACATGGACAAGGCCAGGACTAAACCAGGACTAGAACTGGACCAAATCAAGTCTACATCTGGATTACACTGGGCTCAAACCTGGACCAAACAAGTGCAAGTGTGAACGCAGATTAAATGAGGACTAAACCAGGTCTTAAACCAGTACTAACGAAGGACTTAAACCCAAAACTAAAATCCCATCTGAACTCGGGCTGAACCAAGACGACAAATAGAACTGAGGACTTGAAAGACGCGAGGACTAAAACCAGATCCAAGCCCGGACAAAAGAGGTCCGAATAAGGGCTAAACCAGGACTCAAATAGACCTGGACTACATCCAGACTGAACCTCAGCTGAGTTCTGGGGCTGGAGTCCAGAGTGAGATCATGGTGCTCCGCCCCAAAACCTGTCTCTGGAGTCTGGGCTGAACCACATCTGCCTCTGCGCCGGACCGAGAAACTGGTTTAGTCCTGGTTTAGTTCTTGTCTAGTCCCAGTTTGGTCCCGGTCTCTATGGGACACTAAACATGAGACTAAACCAGGACAAGCGACGAGTAAGAACCCGAGTCCAGGATGAAACCCACGTGAAACCACTTCTACTCTGACCTTCTACTTGATAAATATGAAGTATAAGTACAATTTTGGCTAATCAGCCCATCTCTGCTGACTACTACAGCCTGGACTAAACCAGGCCTAACCAACATAAACCAGGCTAACCACTAAAAAGAACTAACACCAGGCTAACCAGCTAAACCAAGACTAACCAAGACTAAACCAGCCTAAACCAGGCCTAAACCAAGACTAAACCAGGCCTAAACCATGTGACGGTTCAGACACACATGTGACTCAAACGCACTGAACACAATTATATTTCAGATTTCACTCAACGTTTTGTGTAAAGTTCATAAATGTACTTCCTGGTTGGACACAAGCACAAATATGACACAGGTAGAGGTCATTCCACAGCTGTTACCTAGCAAACCAGACTGTAAACAAGAGCCCACATCCACAGTTCTGACCCGACACACAATAACACCATAGAACACCCTTTATTTAGTCCAACGACGGTTCAAACTGTCAGTTAAGTGTCGACTGTCTCTGTGTCGCACGCTGATGACATCACAGAGGGAGTCCGCTCCACTTCCTGTCATTTAAACACTTCTTCACAAACTGAGACTTAACGGAAGTCCAAACTGTGACGAACATTCAGCACAGGTTCTCCAGCACAGAACTGAGTCAGAATGAGAAGAACAGCAGAACCTTCAGCTGGACTTCAGACCGGAGTTTACACGTAAACTCATGTAAAGCGCCCGGGCAGTTTGGGAGTCAAACACTGCAAACCGCCCTGTGCCGCCCTGTTGCAGGTTTCATTTTCTACATTTTTAAATAAAGGTGAAATACTGTAGAATATTTACGAATAAAGTGAATTTTCTGGTACAAATTTGAAATGGTTTATCGATTGGATTTTGGAAAAATGTCGCCGTCTTTGTTTTAACAGCTCTTTTTGAATGCGTTTTAGAGTTTTCAAAATCCCGATGACGTCATCGTTCTCGCTCCGTCTCGGCGTCACCGTTGCATGCTGGGAAAACCAAGTCCGCTCTCGTGGCGGCGTCGAGCCCCGCCTCGGACCTCGGCGGTCCGGTCCGCGTCCGGGGAACCGGTCTAGCGTGCGGGTTTCGCCGTCTCTTCCCTTTCGTCTTGAGCGTCCGTCTCTTCGGCGCGAGCGACAAACCCACGCCGGACTTCCTTCCTCTTTCAAAAAACCTTTTAAAACAACTAAAAAAAGTCCGCGCTGACTCAAGCCCGAAAAAGAGCTGCGACTTCCCCGTTTGTGGGTTTTTTCCCTTGCGACACCTTCAGCGGCGTCAAAGATCTACAGCTTGTACCTTATGATCCAAGAGGACGGAAGATGAAGGTGACCAAAGAAGGGGCTTTTCCCGGTTTTACTTTGGCACCAAAACCAGGTCTAAGCAATAGTCCGAGCAAGACTACGCCAGGCCAGAGATCCAAACCAGATCCAAGCCAGAGATCCAGCCAGATCCAAGCCAGAGATCCAGCCAGAGATCCAAGCCGGAGATCCAAGCCAGAGATCCAAGTCGGAGATCCAAGCCGGAGATCCAAGATCGGAGATCCAAGTCGAGAGATGCCAAGCCGAGATCCAAACCAGATCCAAACCAGGAGATCCAAGCCAGAGATCCAAACCGGAGATCCAAGCCAGATCCAAAACCAGAGAGAGATCCAAACCAGATCCAAACCAGAGATCCAAACCAGATCCAAACCAGATCCAAGCGAGATCCAAGCCAGAGATCCAAGCCCAGACTAAAGTAGGTTATCAAAGTGCTGCGTTTTCAAGTAAAAAGTACAGATACAAAAGTACTTGGTAGTAGAAATGTACTTGATGTACTGCAATACCTGTTTCTCACCAGTCGGATCAGTTTTTGTGGAGAAAAACCTGTAGTTTATGCATAAATGACACAAAACAAATGCGTTGTTTGACTAAACATGAATTGGACAGAATAAAGTCGCTCTCGTACATTTCGATGGTTTGGTCCCAGTGGAAGCAGGAAGTACAATTACAACCCTAAAAATGGGTTGCTATTCTGGGCTAACGGCTTTAAAGTAGTAGTAAAGTAGTTTCTACGCCGTCGCCCTGCGGAGCTCAGCTAGCTCGTTTGCTAACGGCAGGGGGGGAGATAAAGGACACTTCAACTGCAGCACAACGATTAAGAAAGTGACTCAGTTCGTGCGTGTTCCTGTGTTTGTGTGCTTTTTCCACTGTTCGTAGTGTATTTCATGGCGCTAATGCTAATAACGACCTGTGATTGTAGCGTAATGTGCGTTTTTCCACTGCCGCGGACGGAAAGCAGCAGGAGAAAGGAACTAAAACAGCTTTTTTACTCATAATTTCAAGTAAGTGTTGACTTTGTTGCTTGGGAAACGTAAAATACAGCTGTAGTGTGTGTTTTGTGTGTATTATTTTCATCTGCACGACAAAAGTAAAGACGTTCGAACTGCGGGAACTCTTAACGCGCCCGAAATCAGACTAAATGCAAACGGTTCAAACGCGACAAACCACATCTGATCTGACATCTGCGATCTGAGACGGCCGCGTCACGAGAGACTCAAAGGAGGACTAAACCAGGTCTCAAAATTAAGACTGGGCCAGAACCGGGTCCGGGACCAAAACCAGGTCTGAAAAAAGAAAATCAAGAATCCATCAGATCCAAATGAGGACTAAATTAGACTCAAAGAAAGACTAAACCAGGTCCAAACCGGGTCCGTGAGATAAGACTAGACTCAAAGAAAATAGAAACCAAACTAGGTCCAAATTAAGACCGACGCCACATTAAAACTGAGACTAAACTAGAACTAAACCATGGATAAAACATGGTCAAGGACTAAACCAGGACTAAACCAGGACCAAACCAGGACCAGGACCAAACCAGGACCAAACCAGGACTAAACCAGGACCAATTATTTTTTTTAATAATTAAGACTTAAACTCCTGACTTTTTAGTTTGTTCCTGAACATTAGCTGTCGTTTTGAAGTGAACAAAGTATTTCACAGACTGGAACTAAAAACAACCCAAATACTGCGATATCAAGATGTCAGAATATCGAATGACAGGAAACAAACTGGAGGCAACGACGCGCTGTTTGAAAATAACATGCAACGAGATGAAAACTACGCTCTGCTTTTTGATTGGCCGATGAGTCGAGGCATTACTTCAGTTCAGACTTGGGAAAAGTGGCAGAATATTTAAGAATAAAGTGTATTATTGAGTCTGAAATAGTTTGCGCTCTTCTTTTGGACATTTAGATCTCATCTAATGGTGAACAAACAACAGTGAAACACAGAAATGTGACAGAAACCGCCCATAAAGAAGCTATTTCGGTCTCATTTTTGCACAATCGATTGAACTAAAGGACCAACCGCCACGGAAACCAGGTCCAAACCAGGTCCAAACCAGGTCTCTAAACCAGGTCCAAAACCAGGTCTAAACCAGGTCTAAACCAGGTCCAAACGTCCAAACCAGGTAAAGGTCCCAAACAGTTCTAAAAGTCCTAAGCATTTAGTCCTGTTTGGTCCTTGTAGTCCTGGTTTGGTCCTTGTTTAGTCCTTGTTGGTCTTTGTTTAGTCCTTATTTAGTCCTGGTTTGGTCCTGGTTTGGTCCTGGTTAGTCCTGTTTATTCCTGGTTTGGTATTCCTAATTTGGTCCTAGTTTAGTCCTGGTTTAGTCCTGGTTTAGTCCCTGGTTTAGTCCTAGTTTAGTCCTAATTAGGTCCTAGTTTGGTTCTAATTGGTCCTGGTTTGGTCCTGGTTTGGTCCTAGTTTGGTCCTGGTTTGGTTCTAATTGGGTCCTAATTGGGTCCTGGGTTAGTCTTGGTTTCAGCCCAGTCCAGTCCTGATGTAGCTTTGGTCTGGTCCCGGTTCTGACCCGCCCTTGTCATACTGTGTAGAACCAGCGGGCGGTGCCACAGACTCTCACCGCTCAGGAGCTGCTGTGTCCGGCCGCGCTGCTCCGCTCGTCCCGCGGCGCTTCTCCGGGGAGGGGGGGTCCGTGCGGCGGTGGAGGCGGTCGGTCGGTCGGTCGGTGGCGTGTCCCGGGGCCGCGGCGTTGGCTTTTCGCGTCGGTCTCCGGTGGGTCTGTGCGGACGGAGTGAAGGAGGAGGAAGTCGAACTGTGCGCGGTGACACGAAGAGGAAGAGTTTAGAGGAAGTCACAGTTTGGCCAGCGCGAGACCGACGTTTGACTGAGCGGCACTTTCACGACGACAACGACAACAACAACAACAACAGCAACAACAACAACAACAACACATTTATAAATGACAGGGTTTTGGGATTTACTCCTTTTCACGTCATTATTTGAGGAGAAAATACCTGTTGTCCAAAAAACGCCCGTTACCATGGAAATCCGCCATGTTTGTTGCCGGCCGCTGACATTAGCATTTAGCAGCATTAGCAGCATTAGCAGCATTAGCAGCATTAGCAGCATTAGCATTAGCAGCATTAGAGCATTAGCAGCATTAGCAGCATTAGCAGCATTAGCATTAGCAGCATTAGCAGCATTAGCAGCATTAGCAGCATTAGCAGCATTGCAGCATTAGCAGCATTAGCAGCATTAGGCAGCATTAGCATAAACAGTTGGTGAACGACAGAGCCGCTGCTGGTGAATACGCAGTTTACAGAGTTAGAATGCGTTTTTATTCCCTCTTTCGTTACGTCATGTTGTTCCATTCCTGTTGTCCTATGTTCTAATAAAAAAAAAAAAATAGCAACAACAACAAAAGAATACGTTTTAAGTGGATTTAACTCTTAACTTTTTTTTTTTGATGCCACTCTCTTATTTTCTTTTACTTCATGATAGATAAATAAATAGTCGATGTTGGGACGTTAACGCTCAAACAAGATCTTAAAATAACCCTTAAAAAAGTAAAACGCCAGTGACGCTCCTGCACTGAACATCCGGACTCATGGAGACAAAATGACACGTCCAATCAGAGACCTCATTTAGAACACGTGACACTGAATCCACTACAATTAGCTAAGCGCGCTCTAGTGGACATTAGCGGAACTGCGGAGAGTTCTTACAGCGGTCCAAATCATAAATGTAAAATAAAACATGCAAATAAGCCCTATAAACCACCTTTGTTTGTGGGGCACACATTATACACAAAGTACATTTAAAGTACTTTACAGACGCATCAAAATCACAACACAAACAAATGAAAACGCATCCTAAATAATCCTGATAAAACGTACTTTTAGAAGAGAAGAGTGCGGCTAAAATCCTCTCACGTGCCCGTCATGGTGGGCCTGATGCTCCACCAGGGGGCGCCGGGGTTACACTATAGATGGGACGGTCCTGTAAACATCTTTTATCCCTCCAACTGGACTCCCTTTGGTCAGGATTAAAGACCCGCTCATAAAGTCTGATTTAATTTAACTATAGTAATTTATTTTAGGCCAGACCTACAGACAAAGGCATATTTAATCTTCTTTTGTATTATTATTATTATTATTATTATTTTTTTTATTATTATACTTCCTTATGTTTGTGTTCTTTTCTGGCAGAACGTCACCATGAACGTGCTCAAAATAACCCTAAAACCACATGAAAAGTGCGTTCTACTTTTCAGTCCAGTTCAAGTTAAAGCGCAGCAGTTCTGTTTGGGTTCGTTCACACGTTTGCGGCTCCTTGGGCCGATGAACGGACTGTTGGATCAGTTCGAGGGTCTTTGTCCGCGCGGTTCCTCCTCTTCAGCCCCGCCCCTGTGCGCGTGCGTGTGTGCGTGTGTGCGTGTGCGTGGAGGGACGTGTCTGTGCGTGGTCCCGACTTCACTTTTCTGCAGCGGCGTCACAAACGCGCGGTCGATCATGGAGTCACGCGCGCGCCCCGAGCGAGCCATGGATTAATCGGATTTGGATCGGTTTTCCGCGGAGCGCGCGTGGCGGTGAGTTCTTGTGGGTTTTGAGGAAGTTCTGGGCGTTTTGTGGATCAGAAATAACTTTGTTTGTGACAGTTCAGAGCTCGGATTTCACTGTATTTATCTTTTGTTCTCAAGCTTCGAGAGAGACTTTTACACCTGGTTTAGTCCTGGTTTAGTCCTGGTTTAGGTTAGTCCTGTTTAGTCCTGGTTTAGTCCTGGTTTAGTCCGGTTTAGTCCTGGTTTAGTCCTGGTTTATTCCTGGTTTTAGTCCTGGTTTTAGTTTCCTGGTTTTAGTTTCCTGGTTTAGTCCTGGGTTTAGTCCTGGTTTAGTTTGGTTTAGTCCTGGTTTAGTTCTAGTTTAGTCCTGGTTAGTCCTGGGTTAGTCCTGGGTAGTTCTGAGTTGACGCCTGGTTTAGTCCCTGTTTCCCTGGTTTATCAGCACCTGGTTTAGTCTCAGTTTCCCAGTTTACACCTGGTTTAGTCCCAGTTTACACCTGTTTAGTTACACCTGGTTTAGTCCCCAGTTTGCACCTGGTTTAGTCCCAGGTTTACACCTGGTTTAGTCCCAGTTTGACACCTGGTTTTAGTCCTAGTTTACACCTGTTTTAGTCCAGTTTGCACCTGGTTTAGTCCCTACACCTGTTTAGTCCTCAGTTACACCTGGTTTAGCCTGTTTACCACCTGGTTTAGTTTCCCTGTTTACACCTGGTTTAGTCCCAGTTTACACCTGGTTTAGTCTCAGTTTTACACCTGGTTTAGTCCCCAGTTTACCGTCCCTTTACGCCTGGTTTTCCCAGTCCCAGTTTACACCTGGTTTAGTCCCAGTTTACACCTGGTTTAGTTAGTCCCTCAGTTTACACCTGGTTTAGTCCCAGTTTACACCTGGTTTAGTCTCCCAGTTTTACACCTGGTTTAGATCTAGTTTAATCCCCAAAAGTCCAGGAATCGGTGTTAGTTTTATATTAGTTTTTTACAACACTATGAAAGCCTGATTTCTAACTGGTTTGCATCTGGTTTTAGTCTTGGTTAAGTCCCATTTCTATACTTGGTTTGGACCTGCTTTTAGACTGGGTTTGGACCTGTTTTTAGACTGGGTTTTGACCTGCTTTTAGACGTTGGACCTGTTTTGGACCTGTTTTTAGACTGGGTTTGGACCTGCTTTTTAGACTGGGTTTGGACCTGTTTTTTAGACTGGGTTTGGACCTGCTTTTAGACTGGGTTTATCCTGTTTTAAACTGTTTGACCTGCTTTTAGACTGGGTTTGGACCTGCTGTTGGATTTTAGACTGGTTTGCTTTTAGACTGGGTTTGGACCTGTTTTTAGACTGGGTTTTGGACCTGCTTTTAGACTGGGTTTGGACTGCTTTTAGACTGGGTTTGTCCTGCTTTTTAGACTGGGTTTGGACCTGCTTTTAGACTGGGCTTTTAGACTGGACCTTGCTTTTAGACTGGGTTTGGACCTGCTTTTAGACTGGGTTTGGACCTGCTTTTAGACTGGGTTTGGACCTGCTTTTAGACTGGGTTTAGACCTGTTTTTAGACCGGAGTTGGGTCATGTTTTTGGCTCCGTTTTGTGGGAAACGAAGCGGCTGGATGAACTCCTGACCTTCGTGTGATTGGTGCATTTGGACGATGTGTTTAAGGGCCTTGGCTCGGGTCGTAAATATGAGCTCTTCATCTTAATTGTGTCGTCACATTTCAGGCTTTTTATGTTAGACTTTATAGATCATAGATGTTTCAAATTCATAATGCTGAACCAAACCAGGACCAAACCAGGACCAAACCAGGACTACGACAAGACTAAATCAAGAGTAAATATTTCACCCTAAACCAGGACTCCTTCAGGTCTAAAACCGACCGTAAACCAGGACTAAAGAGAGTTTTTGTTTCAGAGATGCTGATGCTGTGGCTGGTGCTGAGTGCGCTCTCAGTATGTGCTCAAAGCCGATTGGACCACACAGACCACACCCCTGTCGAGCATCAACCCCTGGTTTCCAACGGCAACCGATGTCCAGGTAAAAAACCGGTCGGTTGGATCATAGTCACAGAGATCCTGAAGCCTGGCTCTCCCTCTGGGTCTGGTTCTGTCGGGCGTCGTGTCGGGTCCAGTGTGTTTCATCAGAACAGGTTCAAGTCCATCTGAAGGTTCTGCTGTTCTTCTTCTTCTGACTCAGTGGCGGGAGGGCATCTGTGCCAAATGTTTAACACAGTTTTACTTCTGTTAAGGCGCAGTTTGTGACGGCATTTTGAAAAATAAGACTTTAAAATGACAGGAAGTGGAGCTGACTCCCTCTGTGATGTCATCAGCGTGCGACACAGAGACAGTTGACACTTAACTGACACACTAACTGACAGTTTGAACCGTCGTCGGACTAAATAAAGGTGTTCTCTGGTGTTATTGTGTGTCGGATCAGAACATAGATATTGGCTCTTGTTTATGGTCTGGTTGCTAGGTAACAGCTGTGGAATTACCTCAACCTATGGTTTCGCCCTGTTTATAGACCTGGTTTTTATTTGTTCTTAGACTTGGTTTAGTCCAGTTTTAGACCTGTTTTTATTTTGAGATGTGGTTTATTTAGACCTGTTTTAGACCTGTTTAGACTCGGTTTAGACCTGGTTTAGACCTGGTTTAGACCTGTTTAGACCTGTTTTTAGACCTGTTTTAGACCTGGTTTAGACTCGGTTTAGACCTGGGTTTAGACCTGGTTTAGACCTGGTTTAGACCTGTTTAGACCTGGTTTAGACTCGGTTTAGACCTGGTTTAGACCTGGTTTAGACCTGGTTTGGACCTGGTTTAGACCTGGTTTTGGTTAGACCTGGTTGGACCTAGACCTGGTTTAGACCTGGTTTAGACCTGGGTTAGAGCTGGTTAGAGCTGTTTTTAGACCTGGTTTAGACCTGGTTTAGACCTGGTTAGACCTGGTTTAGACCTGGTTTAGACCTGGGTTAGAGCTGGTTAGACCTTTAGACCTGGTTTAGACCTGGGTTAGACCTGGGTTTAGACCTGGGTTAGAGCTGGTTTAGACCTGGTTTACCTGGTTAGACTGGTTTAGACCTGGGTTAGACCTGGGTTAGACCTGGGTTAGAGCTGGTTTAGACCTGGTTTACCTGGTTCTGGACCTGGTTTAGTTTAGACCTGGGTTTAGACCTGGTTTTAGACCTGGTTTGTTTAGACCTGGTTTAGACCTGGTTTAGACCTGGTTTAGACCTGGTTTAGACCTGGTTTAGACCTGGTTTTAGACCGGTTGGTTTAGACCTGGTTTAGACCTGGTTTAGACCTGGTTTAGACCTGGTTTAGACCTGGTTTAGACCTGGTTTAGACCTGTTTAGACCTGGTTTTGACTTGTTGTAGACTTGGTTTTGAGTTTAGACCTGGTTTAGACCTGGTTTAGACCTTTAGACCTGGTTTAGACTGATTTTAGTAGACTGGTTTTAGACCTGGTTTAGACCTGGTTTAGACCTGTTTTAGACCTGGTTTAGACCTGGGTTAGAGCTGGTTTAGACCTGTTGTACCTGTTTAGACCTGGGTTGCCCCCGTCCGCGCGTGGGCCGCCACAGTCTCCTTTGTTACCAGGAAACAGTGATATTGTCATCATCTTTGTTCAGTTTAGAACCTTGTTTTCTAATATTTGCCGTGCGTCGTCTCGTCAGTCGGAGGAAACTGAAGTTGGCGTTGGCGCCAAACCACAACTTCCTGTCACTGATGGTGTCACAGGAAATGAGCTGTTATTTCTGCTCTTTTGTCTTCTCTTCTCCAGCGTCAGGCCAGAGAAACGATCCCGTTCAGAAGAGTTTAGGTTCATGGCGATTCTCCGTTTACGTCAGCTTTCAGACGGATAGAAAGAAAAAACAAACTTTAAAAGCCACAAATGTTGAACGTTATAATTTTCCGTTGTGGCTCAGGCGTGCACATTTTACCACATTCCTCCTTTGGCCCAAAAGTCCTTTCATCCGACCACAAGAAACACCCTTGTGGTGGATTTGTGCCGCGTCTTGAAGCAACAGTTCCACAGAAGTTCATTTCTCTGAGAAAGTTTGTGCCGGTTTTTGTTTCATGTGGATAATCAGTCATTAGCAGAGGCATGAACCACAAACCAGGTCAACACATGTCTCGGCTCAAACTACTGCAACAATCACGTCACGGTCACGGCCGTTTCATTACCTGTCGCGGCGATATATTCAAATACGGACACGCTTTGACTTTTTATTTCCATTCTAGTCGTCAAAAATGAATATTATATATTAAATATTAAAACAAAATGAAACACGGATTCACTTTCACACATACATAATAACAATAACAGCTGGAATTGGGTCTCAATAACGGTTTTTCGGACAGACGCGTAACCTGTGCCGGCGGCGGCCATCTTGGTTCTGGTCGCTAATGTAAACAAATGTAAAACCAATCAGCATAAACTGAGTGGTTCTGACATTTGAACAATTAAATGATTAGCATTGGGGATTAGCACAGGTATGGTTAGCATTGGTGGATTAGCACAGGCATGGTTAGCATTGGTGATTAGCACAGGCATGGTTAGCATTGGTGATTAGCACAGGCATGGTTAGCATTGGTGATTAGCACGGTATGGTTAGCATTGGTTAGCAGGTATGATTGGTGATTAGCACAGGTATGATTAGCATTGGTGATTAGCACAGGTATGATTAGCATTGGTGATTAGCACAGGTATGATTATCATTGGTGATTAGCACAGGTATGATTAGCATTGGGGATTAGCACAGGTATGATTAGCACTGGTGATTAGCACAGGTATGATTATCATTGGTGATTAGCACAGACCTGATTAGCATTGGGGATTAGCAGGCAAAAAAACGACGCATTTCGAGCACGTTATGTTCATAAAAAGTACAAAAGGTAAACGCTCGTCGGTTCCCGTAGAAACGACGTCTCGGACCAGCCGCTATTGAATTCTGCTATTTAGTCATTGCAGCTCATGTTTTTGAATGTTTTTTTACGTTTAGAAAAGGTTTAACTGAGAATATTTATTGTGAGCGGTTTAAAGTACTTTCAATATTATGGTTTATTTTTTCCCGTCGCACTTGTGTCAGGATTACTTTGACTCGTTATTTGGTTTGAGTGAAGGAAACTCGGACGCGGTGGCGGTTGTAATCAAGAAATCCACTTCTGTATGGAACGGCGGACTCAGCTGTGGCGGCGGCGCTAATTGCCGAGGCTTCGTTTGACGCTACGGCCGAGCTTAGCGCGAGCAGCTGAGCGACAGGAATAAACCAAACTGAAACGACAAACAGATCAGGGCTCGAAAGAGTGTCATACGAAACGAGAAAAACAACACTCCAGCCACGCCTACACTTATCACGTCAATGTTTTTGAGTCTGTTTGTTGAGACCTTTATCACCCGCTGCCGTTAGCAAACAAGCTAGTTTAGCTCTAGCATCAACAGAGAAACTACTTTCGCGTTACATTTTGCCGTGTGAAGTTAATTTGAGCGAAACAACAGCTTCACGGACAGAAATTAGGCTGAAAAAAAGACAAGAAGTCCTTTTTGATGAGTTTGTGCTGCTCTTAATTCCTCCAGGTCAATTAAAGACGAAGATGCGAAGACAAGAAACGCTAAACGGTCGGAAAAGTCCTGACTTGTAATCTTAATTAGAGCTTCAGGGTTCATCGCAGTTTGAATAGTCGCCATTAAACGATCACATGGTCTGCAATTAGTTTATCACCTTTGGAAACAACTCAATATCCTGAGACTTAAGATGAAACTGTGGGAGATCATTCGTCTCGACAGATTTAAATGTTTTACCTGCAAAAATATGTTTGAATCTTGAATTTTGCCGTACACATTTATTTGATTTCTTTTGCACATTGAGCTTTTAAAACACTTTTGTGGCCAAATAAAGGTCGAACCGTTGAATCGTTACGCAAAACGTTTATTATTGTTGAAAACCAGATATTATTGATTCATTTTTGGCATTTGGATTGACATAATAATGCTTCTGTCTTTGGGTAAAGACAATGTATTTTCATGTGTTTTAGAGTCGGTCCAGGTGATTATCCGAACAATACATTCTCCATGTTTAAGGATCAGGCGATTGATCGTTGCAGCCGCAGTTAATGTGACATAATGAGTCAGATAAAAAGCATGCATTGAATTAAAACAATATTCTCAAGACTATCGTTCTCGTCCCGATAATCTGGAGACTGTATTTACTGGATAACATCTCTGCTTCCTCACAACGAGAAGGTGTCGGGTTTGCGTCCCGTCATAACACAGGCGTTCAGATCTTTCCTGTGGCGTCTGGTTCTCGTCTTCAGGTCGTGTGAGACGCAGCAGCGATAAACAAACGAGCGCAGCCGGAGGAACCGGAGTCTGACTCAAGTCCATCGATACCTCATCCATCATGAAGATAATTATCTGAGCCCAAAGAATGTGAACGGAATCGCCTCAAACTGAGACATGCTCACGCTCCTTCTGTGAAGAAGCATTGATATAAACTAAAGCGCCAACAAACGACTCTTAAACCACTCAATGTACAGTCGACTTTCCACTCCCGGTTTGAACCTGGACCAGACTTAGCGTGTTCCTGATCATGTCCGTGTTGTAATTCGTTTTGATCAGAAGATCTTTGTCTGCTTGGGCCACGCCTAGTTTTGGTTTTTCACACTAGGGCAGTAAGAGGAGTGAATCGGCTTTAATGCAAATATGACCAACTGTCTCTTTTTGGACAGACATGTTTGCAGTGGGGACAGTGAGGACAGAGACAGACATGTTTGCAGTGGGGACAGAGGACAGACATGTTTGCAGTGGGGACAGAGGACATGGAGTGGGACAGAGGACAGCAGTGTTGTCAGTGGGACAGAGGACAGACATGTTCGCAGTGGGGGACACGAGGACAGACATGTTTGCAGTGGGGACAGAGGACAGACATGTTTCGCAGTGGAGGACAGAGGACAGACATGTTTGCAGTGGAGGACAGAGGTATCAGACATGTTTGCAGTGGGACAGAGGACAGACATGTTTGCCAGTGAGGACAGAGGACAGAACATGTTGCAGTGAGGACATGACATGTTTGCAGGTGAGGACAGACATGTTTGCAGTGAGGACAGAGGACATGTTTGAGTGGACAGAGGATGCAGAACAGAGACAGACATGTTTTGCAGTGGGGAAGAGACATGTTGCAGTGGGGACATGAGGACATGTTGCAGTGGGACGAGGACATGTTTGCAGTGGGGACAGAGGACAGACATGTTTGCCAGTGGGACAGAAGACCATGTTGCAGTCGGGGAGAGGACAAATGTTTGCAGTGGGGACAGGAGGACATGGTTGCAGTGGGGACAGAGGACAGAGGACATGTTTGCAGTGAGGACAGAGACGGGACAGTGTTTGCAGGAGGACATGTTTGCAGGGGACAGAGGACATGGTTGCAGTGGGACAGAGCAGAGACATGTTTGCAGTGAGGACAGAGGACATGTTTGCAGCTGGGGACAGAGGAACATGTTTGCAGTGGGGACAGAGGACATGGTTGCAGTGAGCGACAGAGGAACATGTTGCAGTGGGACAGAGGACATGTTTGCAGTGGGACAGAGGACATGTTTGCAGTGGGGACAGAGGACATGTTTTGCATGTGCGACAGAGGACATGTTTGCAGTGGGACAAGGACATGTGCAGTGCATGGGACAGTGAGGACAGAGGACATGTTTGCATGGGACAGAGGACATGTTGCAGTGGGGACAGAGGACATGTTGCAGTGGGGACAGAGGACATGTTGCATGGGACAGAGGCATGGTTGCAGTGGGGGACAGGAGACATGTTGCAGTGGGGACAGAGGACAGACATGTTGAGTAAACGAGCATTAAATCCCCAAAAGTGTGTTTTTTGTTTCGGTTCCAGATCTAGAGTCATGTGAACAGGGAGCATGACGGCACTTAGATAATTGCGTATATTGGTGACATTAAGGATTCATCTTTCCAGATATCAATCAACGCCTACATTATGTGCCATTAGATGTATTACTTTGCAGAATGTATTATTTATAGATTTACCAGAACTTTGTGAGTTTGAGACTTCCAGTGTCGGCTGAACATGTAAGTTCCAGGGTTCCCTCAGAGTGGTTTGTGAAAGGGTTACTTTGTAAATCCGCTGATTATCTAACATGTGTCAGTGCGTTTCATTATAAGATTCCTCTTGTTCTGTAAACGCACACTGAAAATCAGTGTGTAAATGTGTTAATGTGGAAATGTGGAAATGTGGAAATGCGTAAATGCATTCATGCGTTCATGCGTAAATGCATTCATGCGTACATACGGTCATGTGTTCATGTGTTCATGTGTAAATGTGTTCATATGTAAATGTGTGTTAATGTGTAATTGTGTACATGTGTTCATGCGTTCATGTGTTAATGTGTGTGTACATGTGTTCATGCGTTCATGTGTTCATGCGTTCATGCGTTCATGTGTTCATGCGTTCATGTGTAAATGTGTTCATGTGTAAATGTGTGTTAATGTGTACATGCGTTCATGTGTTTATGCGTTCATGTGTAAATGTGTCTTAATATGTAATTGTGTACATGTGTTCATGCGTTCATGTGTTAATGTGTAAATGTGTACACGTGTACATGTGTTCATGCGTTCATGTGTTCATGCGTTCATGTGTAAATGTTTTCAAGTGTAAATGTGTGTTAATGTGTAAATGTGTACATGTGTACATGTGTTCATGCGTTCATGTGTTCATGCGTTCATGTGTAAATGTGTTCATGTGTAAATGTGTGTTAATGTGTAAATGTGTACATGTGTTCATGTGTTCATGCGTTCATGCGTTCATGTGTAAATGTGTGTTAATGTGTACATGCGTTCATGTGTTCATGCGTTCATCTGTAAATGTGTGTTAATGTGTAATTGTGTACATGTGTTCATGCGTTCATGTGTAAATGTGTGTTAATGTGTAAATGTGTACATGTGTTCATGCGTTCATGTGTTCATGTGTAAATGTTTTCATGTGTAAATGTGTGTTAATGTGTTAATGTGTACATGTGTTCATGCGTTCATGTGTTCATGCGTT
Source organism: Chaenogobius annularis (assembly GCA_015082035.1). Taxonomy (NCBI): domain Eukaryota; kingdom Metazoa; phylum Chordata; class Actinopteri; order Gobiiformes; family Gobiidae; genus Chaenogobius; species Chaenogobius annularis. The sequence continues at coordinate 1,866 of BJKM01000959.1, read as the reverse complement.
CATGTGTAAATGTGTTCATGTGTAAATGTGTGTGTTAATGTGTAAATGTGTAAATGTGTACATGTGTACATGTGTTCATGTGTTCATGTGTTCATGTGTTCATGCGTTCATGTGTTCATGCGTTCATGTGTAAATGTGTTCATGTGTGTTAATGTGTAATTGTGTACATGTGTTCATGCGTTCATGTGTAAATGTGTGTTAATGTGTAAATGTGTACACGTGTACATGTGTTCATGCGTTCATGTGTTCATGTGTTTCTGTGTCCAGACTTGTGCTGGTCGACCCTCCTCTGTGCCACGACGAAAACTCCAGGCTGAGCTTCGAGGCCATTTGCTCCATCCACAAAATGATGGACGACGACGCGGACGGAAACGTGGACAGCAAAGAGACGGACGGGGTCAGATTCACCCGTTCATCATCACGCGCTTTTACATCAGACATACTAGTGTGCCACAGGGTTAGGGTTTAGGGTTAGACTTGTGTCAGCTGGAAAGGGCTCGTGTGTCTGGTCCTAAAGATGGCTCCCGTTCCTCTCTTTGTGTCCAGTTTTTGCGCGAGGACTTGAAGTTTTCAGACTCAAAAACCAAACGGCGAAACTTCCACCGAGTCGACCTCCACATCAGCATCGAGGACATGTGGACCACCTGGAAACACTCTGAGGGTGAGTCCTGGTCAGACCTGGTTTAGACTTGGTTTAGCCCTGGTCAGACCTGGTTTAGACTTGGTTTAGCCCTGGTCAGACCTGGTTTAGACCTGGTTTGGTCCTGGTTTAGACCTGGTTTAGAGATGGCTGAGTCCTGAGGCTTGTACTTTGAACCTGGAGAAGAGGGGTGGGTTTACGATGATGGTGGATCACTTTCTGTCGGGGCAGATCTTTACGGAAACAGGCGCTGGTCTCAGAACCTGCTCCGGACCGGGTTAAGTTAAATAGGATCAGAAGACGACACTTTGACCAATCAGAGACGAGATGGAGCAGCATTTAGCTTCATTCACTCGAGTTTGATGATTCCGGGTTGGAAAGTCCGGTTTCTCGATCTGTGACGCGGCTCTGAGAATCTTCTGCTGTTTTTAAATCCATAAATCACCTCCAGACTCGTCCTGTCAATCTAATCACGATCAGTACAACTGCGTGCAGGGACCAGGAAGTGAGAGGCCGAAATGTCTCTTAAAATGTGTGTAATTCTCTCTGCAGCCAGTAGAAGGCACCAAAACTCAGCTAGTCCTGGGGGAAACGGCAGAGATCCAAATGTGATTTTGTTTGTTATAAAACCTTTTTTCCTTTGGTTCTAAAACATGAGATGGTGTAATTCCTCATTCGTCCATTCGTCGATAAAAGGGACAAAAGGGAAACAGAACCAAGAGGAAAGGGGGTCTCGATCCCTTCTGTCTAAGAGTTAAGGAGGAGTAAGGAGGAGTGAAGGAGGAGTGAAGGAGGAGTGAAGGAGGAGTGAAGGAGGAGTGAAGGAGGAGTGAAGGAGGAGTGAAGGAGGAGTGAAGGAGGAGTGAAGGAGGAGTGAAGGAGGAGGAGTGAAGGAGGAGTGAAGGAGGAGTGAAGGAGGAGCTAAGGAGGAGCTAAGGAGGAGTTAAGGAGGACATTTGGGTTCAAAAAGAGAATCCTCTTTAAACAGGAATGGGGGTTTAAGATTCAACATTCCAGTTGTATAAAATAGGGTGTTGAAACCATGGAGACGCCCGGGGCATTCTGATGCTGATCAGGTACTCAATGAGGAGGGAGCCAAAGTCATGTTACAATAGGATGTCGATGGCCCACCTCAGGGCTGTTAGAAAACAAAGAGAGTAATCTCAAGTGAAACCGAAAACTCTCTCCATCAGGAGGTCCCGCCCTGTGGGCGGGGCTTACACAGA
>BJKM01000958.1:77500-142970 GCA_015082035.1 Chaenogobius annularis | reverse complement strand
TAGACCCGGTTTAGAACGGGTATAGACCCCGCTTTAGACCCCGGTTTAGACCTGGTTTAGACCGACCTGGTTTAACACGGTTTAGACCCGGTTTAGACCGGTTTAGAACGGGTGGTTTAGACCCGGTTTAGACCCGGGTAGACCCGGTTTAGACCCGGTTTAGACCCGGTTTAGACCCGGTTTTAGACCCCGGTTTAGACCGGGTAGATAGACCCGGTTTAGACCTGGGTTTTAGACCCGGTTTAGACCCCGGTTTAGAGTTTAGCCCGGTTTAGACCCAGTTTAGACCGGGTTTAGACCCGGTTTAGACCCAGTTTGACCCGGTTTAGACCCCTGGTTTAGACCCGGTTTAGACCCGGTTAGACCCGGTTTTTAGACCCGGGTATAGACCTGGTTTAGTCCTGGTATAGACCCGGTTTGACCCGGTTTAGACCCGGTTTAGGACCCGGTTTAGACCTGGTTTAGACAAGACCACCTGGTTTTAGATTTAGACCTGGTTTAGACCGGTTAGACCCGGTTTTAGACCCGGTTTAGACCTGGTTAGACCTAGGCCCGGTTAGACCTGTTTAGGCCCGGTTTAGACCTGGTTTAGACCGGGTATAGACCCGGTTTAGACCTGGTTTTTAGACCTGGTATAGACCCTTTAGACCCGGTTTAGACCAGGTTTAGACCTGGTTTAATCCTGGTTCAGACCTGGTTCAGACTTTTTTTTTAATATTGGTTTAGACCTGGTTTAGACCTGGTTTAGACCTGGTTATAGACCCGGTTTAGACCGGTTTTTAGACCCGGTTTAGACCGGGTATAGACCCGGTTTAGACCTGGTTTAGACCGGGTATAGACCCAGTTTAGACCTGGTATGGACCCGGTTTAGATCTGGTTTAGACCTGGTTTAGACCTGGTTCAGTCCTGGTTCAGTCCTGGTTTAGACCTGGTTTAGTCCTGGTTCAGTCCTGGTTGAGTCCTGGTTTAGACCTGGTTTAGTCCTGGTTTAGACCTGGTTTAGATCTGGTTTCGCCCTGGTTTCGCCCTGGTTTAGTTCTGGTTTAGACTTGGTGTAGACCCCTCCTCCTCCACAAATCTTCTCACTCTTTCCTCTTGGACATTCCTGCTCCTCCTCCTCCTCCTCCTCCTCTCCTCTTCTCCTCCTCCTCCTCCTCCTCCTCCCTTCAGACCTCTTCTCAGTAAGAATCTTCTCACTCTTTCTCTTGGACATTCTCCTCCTCCTCTCCTCCTGCCCAGATCTTCTCCACTCTTTCCTCTTGGACATTCCTGCTCCTCCCTCCTTTCTCCTCCTTCTTCTCCTCCTCCTCTCCTCCTCCTCCTCCTCTCTCCTCTCCTCCTCCTCCTCCTCCTCCTCCTCCTCCTCCTCCTCCTCCTCCTCCTCCTCCTCCTCCTCCTCCTCCGATCTTCTCACTCTTTCCTCTTGGACATTCCTGCTCCTCCTCTCCTCCTCCTCTCCTCCTCTCCTCCTCCTCCTCCTCTCCTCCTCCTCCTCCTCCTTCTCCTTCTCCTCTCTTCCTCCTCTCTCAGATCTCTCACTCTTTCCTCTTGGACATTCCTGCTCCTCCTCCTCCTCCTTCTCCTCGCTCCTTCTCTCCTCCTCCTTCCTCTAGATCTTCTCACTCTTTCCTCTTGACTCTCCTCCTCCTCCTCTCCTCCTCCTCCTCCTTCTAAGATCTTCTCCTTCTTTGGACATTCCTCCTCCTCCTCCTCCTCCTCCCAGATCTTCTCCACTCTTTCCTCCTCCTTTCCCTCCTCCTCCTCCTCCTCCTCCTTCTTCTTTCCTCCTCCTCCTCCTCCTCCCTCCTCCTCCTCTCCTCCTTTCTCCCCTCCTCCTCCTCCTCCTCCTCCTCCTCCTCCTCCTCCTCTCCTCTCTCCCTCCTCCGATCTTCTCACTCTTTCCTCTTGGACATTCCTGCTCCTCCTCCTCCTCCTCCTCAGATCTTCTCCTTTCCTCTTGGACATTCCTGCTCCTCCTCCTCTCCTCCCTCCTCCTCCTCACTCCTCCTCCTCCTCCTCCTCTCCTCCTCCTCCTCCTCCTCCTCCTCCTCCTCCTCCTCCTCCTCTTCTCACTCTTTCCTCTGGACATTCCTGCTCCTCCTCCTCCTCCTCCTCAGATCTTCTCACTCTTTTCCTCTTGGACTCCTTCTCCTCCTCCTCCTCCTCCTCCTCCTCCTCCTCCTCCTCCTCAGATCTTCTCACTCTTTCCTCTTGGACATTCCTGCTCCTCCTCCTCCTCCTCCTCAGATCTTCTCACTCTTTCCTCTTGGACATTCCTGCTCCTCCTCCTCCTCCTCCTCTCCTCCTCCTCCTCCTCCTCCTCCTCCTCAGATCTTCTCACTCTTTCCTCTTGGACATTCCTGCGCCTGGTGCCGGGACACTGCAGGAGAAGGTCAAACTCGGGGACAGGAGCCGCTCTGAACAACACCATAAATTAGGACCAGACCTGGGACAGGTTTAGGGCCCGGGTCCACAGAGGAGGTGTCTGGGGAGGGGGAAGGCGGAACCCATTCAAACAACAGGAAGTGGCCCATTATTCTGCTGGCTGATCTTCAGAAGCTGGTGCCCTTCATTCATGAATGTGTCAGTAATCCTGCCTATTTAGGATCTGTCTCCTTCTACGTTGTTCCCACTTCATGATGTCATCAGGTGGTAATCCAGAAGGTCTCCTGTGTTTTTAAAAGTCCATTCACCTTCATGAGTCTCATTCTGATCTTCTCAACACTCGCATAAAGTCAAAGCTACAGGACGAGAGAGAAACACGTTTTGCCCCCAGTTTCCGTAAGTCATTAATGATGTCAGTCCAGTCTTGAATCTGATCTGAATCTCCAAAAGTACGTTCCAAAGGTATCCATTTATTGTGTCCATGGCAGGAGTTTTGAGGCCCAACACATGGCTCTGAAGTTGAGTGGGATGAGGTCAAAAGCAGTGCCGTGATACATTTTCCCATTCTTCATCCGTCAAGACAATATTACTCTTTTTCCCATTTAATTTTAATATATTTATGAAAATGACAGTCATGAATGCATTTATAGACTTTAGATATTATTCTCTTTGAAAGTTCTGATGTTTAAACCTTGATCAACATTTCAGTCAGAAGGTAATAATGGGCTTACTTTGTTTCATGGTTATAAAAACTCCTTAGTTGTAAAAACCTATAAAAGTCCTGTTTCTTCAAGTCAAAGGATTCTGTCAACATTTCAAAGCTTTTCATGTGATTCTCTTTTACAATCTGGTGAAAAACCTTTAGACCTTTTGTAATCCAGACCTTGAATCTCAGGTCAGTTCTGTTTGGTCCAAAACCTTGGTCATAAACAGACCGGTTTAAGATCTGAACCCTCTGTGTTTAGTTTGTATGTGTTGATCAGCTCCTTCCATGTCGTAAGCACAGATTTGACCCAGGGATTCTTCACTTCCTCCTCATGACCCAAGCGTCTGTCATGTGCCAGTCAGGCCTGCACAGGAACCCCCGGCACAACATTACTCTCAGTATGTTTCCATTGAGCTTCATATTCTCACGGTCTGAGAGTCCTTCAGGAGCCTTTTACTGAGGAGGGGCTTCTGTCTGGCCCCTCTACCACACAGGCCTGAATGGTGGAGTGCTGCAGAGATGGTTGTTCTTCTGGAAGGTTCTCCTCACTCCACAGAGACACGCACAGATCTGTGCCTTGATACGGTCCTGTCTCGGAGGTCTACAGACAGTTCCTCTGAGGTCTACAGACAGTTCCTCTGTCTACAGACAGTTCCTCTGAGGTCTACAGACAGTTTCCTCGGAGGTCTACAGACAGCTCCTCGGAGGTCTACAGACAGTTCCTTGGAGGTCTACAGACAGTTCCTCGGAGGTCTACAGACAGCTCCTCGGAGGTCTACAGACAGTTCCTCAGAGGTCTACAGACAGCTCCTCGGAGGTCTACAGACAGTTCCTCTGAGATCTACAGACAGTTCTTTGGAGGTCTACAGACAGTTCCTCTGTCTACAGACAGTTCCTCTGAGGTCTACAGACAGTTCTTTGGAGGTCTACAGACAGTTCCTCTGAGGTCTACAGACAGTTCCTCGGAGGTCTACAGACAGTTCCTCGGAGGTCTACAGACAGCTCCTCGGAGGTCTACAGACAGTTCCTGGTCTTGGTTTGTGCTCTGACATCACTGTCACTGTGGGACCTTCTGTAGACAGGCGTGAGCTTCTCCAAATCATGTCCCACTGAATTTAAAAACGAAACACGATGAACCTGAGCTCCATTTGAGTGTCGTGACAAACGCTGAGAACACTTATGTACAAGTGCTTTTTTTATCATTATGAGGTTTTGTTTGTAGAAGTTTGAGGCAAATAATAAATGTAATCGTTTTTGTAACAACAAAATGTGGAAGAAGAAGACTTTCCGACGCTCGACCAGTGACAGCAGCTCCACCTTCACAAGTCATTTCAGAGGAACCAGGCCCACGTTCAGCCAAACCTTTCAGAGAAACTAGAAGTAGATCTGATAAGTGAGATAAAAGTCTGTCAGTTTGAGAGAAAAAACAACTTTGGGGTTTGTGACTTCCTGTTCCACAGCAGAACATCACGCAGATCCTCACATCAAGTGTTGAGCTTTGTTAGGAAGCTATTTCAAGATTTCGATTTTTAGTGGTTTAAATTACCATGAATATATTATTATTATTATTAGGATTAGGGATTATTAGGGGAATATTACGATGTTGTAACAGATATAAAATATAATCGAAGGTACAATTATATTTTATATCTGCGATGTAAGTAGGAAGAAGATATCAAACATTTAGTTACTGTAATGACACACTGAAAGTACTGTCAGAAAGAAAAGCATTTTGTTTTTGTTTTTTTCATTTTTGTTTCCTTTTATTGCACTGAACACCGTGTCCTTGCTGTGAGTGGGCTTGCATCTCCACAAACCTGACTCGCACTTGTCCTCCTGCTTGCTTTCATGGAAATGTTCCTTTGGCTTTAATCGAATTTATTTGAATAAAACGTATCGATCGACACGTTCAAAAGTACGGGTTCAAGTGCAGTATTTCCATGCAGTTTCCACCTCCAGAAAGTTACGCACTGTTACTTTAACGGCGTCTTCAAATGAGACTTTCTTTGGTTTTCTCTGAATCTCTCCCTGATGCAACTCCATCTTGTGCCTCCTTCATGTCTACGTACTTCTACTTCTACCACCATCACCATTACTACTACTACTACTACTACTTCTACTACAACTACTTCTACTACTACTACTTCTACTACTACTACTTCTACTACTTCTACTACTTCTACTACTTCTACTACTTCTACTACTTCTACTACTTCTACTACTTCTACTACTTCTACTACTTCTACTACTTCTACTGCTGCTGCTGCGGCTTGCTGCTGCTGCGGCTACTACTACTACTACTTCTACTTCTACTTCTACTACTTCTACTACTTCTACTTCTACTGCTGCTGCTGCTGCTGCTGCACATACACGTATCTTCACGTCCTGTGGGTCCATTCTTCTGACTGGCACCAGCTGCTTCCTGTGGCACTTCCTCCTGAGAAACACCTGCGCGAGAGAATGGACTGTTTTTGACAACTTTCACTGTGAAGAGGCGGGGCTTATCACTGAAGAGGCGGGACGTATCACTGTGAAGAGGCGGGGCTTATCACTGTGAAGAGGCGGGACGTATCACTGTGAAGAGGCGGGACGTATCACTGTGAAGAGCGGGACGTATTACTGTGAAGAGGCGGGGCTTATCACTGTGAAGAGGCGGGACGTATCACTGTGAAGAGGAGGGGCTTATCACTGTGAAGAGGCGGGGCGTATCACTGTGAAGAGGAGGGGTTTATCACTATGAAGAGGCGGGACTGATCACTATGAAGAGGCGGGGCTTATCACTGTGAAGAGGCGGGGCTTATCACCTTGAAGAGGTGGGAATTATCACTGTGAAGAGGCGGGGCTTATCACTGTGAAGAGGCGGGGCTTATCACTGTGAAGAGGCGGGGCATATCACTGTGAAAAGGCGGGACTTTTCGCTATGAAAAGGCGGGACTGATCACTATGAAGAGGCGGGGCTTATCACTATGAAGAGGCAGGACGTATCACTATGAAGAGGCGGGGCTTATCATATTCAAATCTTTACACGCCTCCTTTCATGTCACATGCTCGAGTGCTCTTTTTGGCCCCTCCCACTCCCGCTTAAGCTCTATTTTTTATTTCATTTAAACTTTTTACAAAGATCGTCTCCGGAAAACACGAGCCTAAACGTGACTCCGCTCCAAAACCCGTGATGACGTCTCTCTTTCCTCTTGTGTCGTCAGAAGCGGCGCCGAGCATGACGTCACCCCGCAGGGCTCCCTCGGGGGGCTGTGGGCGGAGCTCGGGTTTCCCCTCAGCCAATCCGCGCGGGGCTACGCAAGCGCCGCGGCGGTGTGCGTGGCTGCGCGCCGCCGGAGCGCCACAGTCCCGGAGCGTCTCTGCGCACGGCGGACCGCTGCGCCTTCGCCCGTCTCCGCACACGCTCCATGGCGCGATAAACGGACGCCGCGCTCTCCTTTTCCTCAAAGCGGATTTAAACACGTTTCCACGCGCGGACGCGACGCGGAGGAGCGGCGGCGGCGGCGACATGAAGCACAAAGTGAGTTGACGCAGAGTTGAACCGTACTTTCCGTTCCGCTTATATTCGGTGCCTCTAAAACTCTCCTTTCCTCACGTTTGCGCCGCTCGTTGACCACTTCCCGTAGCCCGCTTCAGCCGCAGTTGGTCATCACCGTTAGAACCGCACGCGTCGGTGACTCTTTTGAAGTGATGGATTTACCGTCAAACTCCGCTCTTTTGTCGCGTCTTTCCCTCGCGTCGTTGCGCGTACGTGGCGTGTGCGTTCGCACGTAGACGCGCCGCGGTCGACTGCGTTCACTTATCTCGTTAGAAATAAGTCGTTTATGACATTTAGCAGGGGCGTGCGCACGTGTTGCGCCGAGGCGGAGCGGCCCCCCGGCGGCGCGCCCCCCGCGCGCGCTGTTACGCAAATGAAAAGAGGAAAAGTTGAATTAGAGCGTTTGGAAAGAGGGTTTTGGAGTGCGAGGTGGTCTTTTGTGTTTGTATGAATGAGTGAATGGCGTAAAACATCTGCGCACGTTTTTAACCATATTTTGTGCTCTTCATTGGCGTGTCTTTGGCACACGCGTGACAAAGGATGAAGCAGACACGAACAAGAACCACACACTCCTCACATTAGTGGCTCTGGAGTTGTCATGGTCGTTGTCATGGTCGTTGTCATGGATATGAAATGATTCTTGAGACTAGGGCTGCAGCTATCGATTATTTGAGTAATCGAGTAATCTATCGATTCTTTTCTTCGATTAATCGATTCATCGGTACATTTTTTGTACGTTCAGTAAACCATTTAAAGGCATGTTGAATCATTTCTTAAGTTAGCTGTGGTGTTTGGAGTTGCAGCTCGGGGTTCCTCTAATGGTTCCTCTAATGGTTCCTCTAATGGTTCCTCTAATGGTTCCTCTAATGGTTCCTCTAATGGTTCCTCTAATGGTTCCATGGTTCTTTCACTCAAAACTCCTCCCAGTCGCTCACTTCCTGTCGCACTTCGTCCGAGCGGAACGAGCTCCGTGTGAAACTAAAGCACCACAAGTCGTTCCGCGCGCCGCAGATTCACCTGTTTTTTGATTACATATGTAAATGAAACGAATCATCGAGGCGATAAAATAATAATCGAAGCTTTTTTGTAATCGAATGATTCGATTTACTCGAGTAATGGTTGCAGCTCCAGTTGAGACTGAATCAGAATCAGCTCCAGAACCTCAGGATTCGGCCTCAGAAGTGGCACATTTTGAGTATTAGAAGTATTAGATGTTTGTGTGTTGTATAATGTGATTGTGTATTTGGTCAGGGGGGCCGGGGGGGTCTTACTGTGATTGTGTATTTGGTCGGGGGGCCGGGGGTCTGTCCGGCTCGTCGCGACACACAAATCGCTTGCTTCGCGTTGTTTCTTCCTCTTTGCTTGGTGTCTGCCCCGGTTCAAGCGCATCCCCCTTTTCCTGCCCCGGCCCACCGTGCGGAAGTGAGGCCCGATCCTCACTGGGGCCGACTCGGATTCAGCCACTCACGTTGTCACTTATGAACGTGTTACGGCCGAACGTAGAAAGACTTGGACCAGTTTTAGACCCGTCCCTCAATCAGTTCTCAGGCGTGTCGCACTCGCCCTGGTTTAGCCCTGGTTTGGCCCCAGTTTAGCCCTGGTTCAGTCCTGGTTCAGTCCTGGGTTCAGTCCTGGTTCAGTCCTGGTTCAGTCCTGGTTCAGTCCTGGTTTCAGTCCTGGTTCAGACCTGGTTCAGTCCTGGTTCAGACCTGGTTCAGTCCTGGTTCAGTCCTGGTTCAGTCCTGGTTCAGTCCTGGTTCAGTCCTGGTTAGTCCTGGTTAGTCCTGGTTCAGTCCTGGTTCAGCCCTGGTTCAGTCCTGGTTCAGTCCTGGTTTCAGTCCTGGTTCAGTCCTGGTTCAGTCCTGGTTCAGTCCTGGTTCAGTCCTGGTTCAGTCCTGGTGTAGTCCTGGTTCAGTCCTGGTGTCAGTCCTGGTTCAGTCCTGGTCCTGTCCTGGTTTCAGTCCTTGGTTAGTCCTGGTTCAGATCCTGGTTCAGTCCTGGTTCAGTCCTGGTCAGTTCAGTCCTGGTTCAGTCCTGGTTCAGTCCTGGTTCAGTCCTGGTTCAGTCCTGGTTCAGGTTCAGTCCTGGTTCAGTCCTGGTTCAGTCCTGGTTTAGTCCTGGTTCAGTCCTGGTTCAGTCCTGGTCTAGTCCTGGTTCAGTCCTGGTCCTGGTTCAGTCCCTGGTCTAGCCCTGGTTCAGTTCCAGGTCTAGACCAGGTGTAGTCCCAGTTCAGTCCTGCTTTGGTCCCAGTCTGGGGGTCTTGAAGGGGCCGATGCCTGAACAACACGCATCAGTTTGGAAACGTCTGATATTTGTATTGATCCTTAAATAGTTCTGGACTGAAATCTGGTTTTAACCCTCTTTTACACGCGGCGCTCGGAAACAACCGATCTGTCGCTTAGAACGTGAGGGGACGCCACTCGGACCTCCACCGTCACACCGGAGACTCCTCCTCTTCCTCTTTGTGCGCAGACAGGAAACTCGTATTCAATCGCAAGCGTTTGTCCGTAACGCTTTGGTTGCGCTGGATTCTCCTCGTTTGTGGCCTTCGCCGTGGCCTTCGCCCGTGGCCTTCGCCGGGGCCTTCGCCCGTGGCTGGGGCCTTCGCCGGGGCCTTCGCCGTGGCGTCGGCCCAGTGTGGACAAGCTGTGTGGGCCGCAGCTTTTTGGCACTTACTCGGGACAAAGGAGTGGGCTTGACGGCCCCCTTCCTCTCCAAACAAAGGCTGAATTGTGCTAAATGCCAAACTGTGCTAATGCAGTTTATACGAGGGGGTCTTTTGAGTCTTTTTCAATCGATAAATAATCACACGTCCACATTTTGGACATTTGGTGGTGGGCAAAAACTAATACCCGCAGATAATTTAGTTTCAGTTTCCCGATAACGATGATCAGAAGATGTTTTTGTCGGTCCGTCAGAAACGTGTTCATGAAGTGTATTTTTGATCTAATTTGAGCCCATGTTTGAGTGCTGATGTGGACTTGGTTTGATCCCTTTTCTAGTCCTCGTTTGGTTCTGATCCGGTCCAGGTTAAGTTCGGTCCTGGTTTAGTCCCAACTGAAAACCTCTCAATTTTGGAACTGTGTGATGTAACATCAGGCGAAAGGAAAAAATGACATTCGGATTAAATTTTGAAATGAACAAATTTGATATATTTTGGACTAAATGGGACTTGACCTTTGGACTTACTGTTCCTTCATTTTATTTATCAGTTTGTATTATTCATTTGTCTATTATTATTATTATTATTATTATTATTATTATTATTATTATTACTACTCTTATTCTTATTTTTGCTTTTTTATTTTTATTTTTATTACTATTTTTTTGTATTTATTACTATTATTTTGGTCTCGTTCTCTGGTTCTGTTGTTTGGATTTTCGCGATGTTCACATTTGGACCCCCTAATAGTCTTTCCTTTCCTGTAACCGGCCCCCCGTTAATCCGATTACGGCCGATTACAGTCTTTCCGCTCTCACCTGGGTCCCACCTGTCGCCGGACGTCCCCCTCTCCGATATCAGCCACTCCAGGCATTAGCGCGGCGGGAGAGCCGCGCGCCACTTAAAATAGCGCTAAATAATTCACCGGCTCAAACCGCGAGTGAAATGTGACGCCGGCGTTTTAGCAGATGTAAACAAGCGACTGGCGGCCATGGCAGCCGCCGACGCACGGCGGAAAACAGGGGCCAAACCGAGCCAAACGGGACCCAAACGGGACCAAAACAGAGGAGCCCAAACGGGACCAAAACAGAGAGCCAAACGGACCAAAACAGAGAGCCAAACGGGACCAAAACAGAGAGCCAAACGGGACCAAAACAGAGAGCCAAACGGGACCAAAATGAGACCAAAACAGAGAGCCAAACGGGACCAAAACAGGACCACAAACAGAGAGCCAAACGGGACCAAAATGAGACCAAAACAGAGAGCCAAACGGGACCAAAAATGAGACCAAAACAGAGAGCCAAACGGGACCAAACAGGACCAAAAACAGAGAGCCAAACGGGACCAAAAAAGGACCAAAACAGAGAGCCAAACGGGACCAAAAAAGGACAAAACAGAGAGGCCAAACGGGACAAAAAAGGACCAAAACAGAGAGCCAAACGGGACCAAAAAAGGACCAAAAACAGAGAGCCAAACGGGACCAAAAATGAGACCAAAACAGAGAGCCAAACGGGACCAAAAACAGAGCCAAACGGGACCAAAACAGAGAGCCAAACGGGACCAAAACAGAGAGCCAAAACGGGACCAAAATGAGACCAAAACAGAGGGCCAAACGGGACCAAAACAGAGGGCCAAACGGGACCAAAACAGAGCCAAACGGGACCAAAACAGAGCCAAACGGGACAAAACAGGACCAAAACAGAGAGCCAAACGGGACCAAAACAGAGAGCCAAACGGACCAAAACGGGACCAAAACAGGACCAACAAGGGACTAAAATATCACACAAATAGGACCAAAATAGCACCAAGACGGGACCCAAAAAGCAGACCAAAACGGGACCAAAACAAGACCAAAATGAGACCAAAACAGCACCGATACAGGACCGATACAGGACCAAAACGGGACTAAAATAGGACCAAAATAGCACAAAGACGGGTCCAAAAAGCAGATCAAAATGGGACCAAATCAGGACCAAAACGGGACCAGTTACCGGGACCAGTTACCGGTAGCGTTATGGATACGCCGTCGCCGCGTATGCTAATGGCCCAAACAAACGGTCACATGTGCGTCACCGTGACGCATCGACCGGAGAATCAATGAGGTCAGAGGAGGGGCGTGGCTCTGACGGTCGCACACTCTGACTCTGGAGGCTGGTTCTGTGGTTCTGGCCCTGAAATGACATTGGCACCGGGTCTTTGAGCTGCTCCGAGGCAGAATTCATATCAAGAAATGAACACATGAATGGTTTAGGGGGGATTAGAGTTCATCAGCGACGGTTAAAACGATTAAAAACGACCGTGAACGCATGTAAAATGACAGAACTGTTGAGTGTAATCTCCCAAACAGAGGGATGTTTCTGCACGCGTGTGGTTCATCTTCGTGTCCATGGCGATGCTTAAACGAAAGAGAGTGTGGCAAAACGATCAAGTTCATTCAAAAACAACCATTTATACAGAAAAGTTACGTTAAAGTGTTTAACGGTTTTCTAATGTTGACTTTATTAGTTGTATTTATACCTGCCGTACATAAATTATAGTTTTACACCAGTCGAGCAGGTATTTGTGGGGGGGGCAGGGAGGACGAGGGGAGGGCAGGGAGAGGATTGGGGGGAGGACCAGAGGGAGGGGAGGGGGGGAGTAAAGGGGGGAGGACGAGGGGAGGGCAGGGAGAGGATTGGGGGAGGACCAGAGGGAGGGGGGGGGGAGTAAAGGGGGGAGGACGAGGGGAGGGCAGGGAGAGGATAGGGGGAGGACCAGAGGGAGGGGAGGGGGGGAGTAAAGGGGGGAGGACGAGGGGAGGGCAGGGAGAGGATAGGGGAGGACCAGAGGGAGGGGAGGGGGAGGGGGGAAGTAAAGGGGGAGGACGAGGGGAGGGCAGGGAGGATGGGGGGAGGTCGGGGGAGGAAAAGTGGAGGTCGGGGGGAGGAAAGGGGGAGGAAGAGAAGGAGGGGTCGAGATATAGTTGTCTTTTAGTTTGACTGGACCAGAACAGTTTTGACGTTTGTTTTATTTAGTTTTAGTTTCGGTCAGAGAAAAAATATGAAACATTGAGTAATTTTGCAACGGAGCGTTTTTGCGCCTGATGCCCTTCCAGTACTCGATACTTGTGCCGTACTTACCTGCAGGTTTGACCTCTGTAACTCTGGTCGCTGTCACGGCGCTGCTCTGCATCTTCTGACTTCCTCTGGCGTTTCCACATCCATTCTGAAGCGCAGACTCGACTCGTAAAAAGCTCCTTTGTTGCCGAGCAGCGGCTCAGACATGCGGCTCAACTGAATCTTTTAACCTTAACCCGGGACAAAACCCCGTTACCCGTCCCGTCCGGGCGCGTGTAAACACCCAGAGCGGCGAGGGGCCCGCAGGAAGTGCAGGGGTGCGAGGGAGGGGCGAGGGGAGGGAGGGGGGGGAGGGAGGGGAGAGGGGAGGGGAGAGAGGAGGAGGGAGGAGGGAGGAGGGGGGGGGAGGAGGGAGGAGGGGGGGAGAGGAGGGGATAGGGGAGAGGAGGGGAGGGGAGAGAAGGGGGCAAAGAGGAGGAGGGGGCGGCGTCCCGTGAGAAGCTGCACATTCCAGCCGAGCGCTCATGGAGATCAGAAGAGCACGTTAAAGGACACGCATCAGAAACACGCTGAGTCGCGCGATTCGACAGAGAAATCCTTCAGAATCAGAATCAGAAAGAGTTTATTTCCATTGTCAATGAACAAAATTCAAAAACAGAGGAACTTGTCTCGGCCTTAAGGTGCAACATAAAACACTGAGTAATAATAAAACAACATATATTCAATCAAAAAAGGGCATGCATTAGGAAACAATTTAAAATGATTATACAATAAAATAAAAATAGGCATTTCTATGTACACAAGTTTACAGTTATGTTTAAAGTTATAGTGCAGAAAGTGATGAATATTGCAGTTAAAGTGACAGGTGTTTTGAAGTGTTCATGAGTCCAACAGCAGAGGGAAAGAAACTATTCTTGTGGCGGGAGGTTCTGGTCCAGATGGACCGTAGCCAAGGTCATGTGACTGTTCAAGTCTGTGAGAGCGGTTTTAAGACATTTTACTAGCTGAAAGACAAAATGAAGTTATATGTTACTGCTACTACTACTACTACTACTGCTGCTGCTGCTGCTGCTGCTGCTGCTGCTGCTGCTGCTGCTGCTGCTGCTGCTGCTGCTGCTGCTGCTGCTGCTGCTACTACTACTACTACTACTACTACTACTACTACTACTACTACTACTACTACTACTACTACTACTACTACTACTACTACTACTACTGCTACTGCTGCTGCTACTGCTACTACTACTACTGCTACTACTGCTACTACTGCTACTACTACTACTACTACTACTGCTGCTACTGCTACTACTACTACTACTACTACTGCTACTGCTACTGCTGCTGCTGCTACTACTACTGCTACTACTACTACTACTACTACTGCTGCTACTGCTACTACTACTACTACTACTACTGCTACTGCTACTGCTGCTGCTGCTACTGCTGCTGACTACTACTACTGCTACTACTACTGCTACTACTACTGCTACTACTGCTACTACTACTGCTACTACTACTGCTACTACTACTACTACTACTACTACTACTACTACTGCTACTGCTGCTGCTGCTACTACTACTACTGCTACTACTACTGCTACTACTGCTACTGCTACTACTACTACTACTACTACTGCTGCTACTGCTACTACTACTACTACTACTGCTACTGCTGCTGCTGCTGCTGCTACTGCTACTACTGCTACTACTGCTACTACTACTACTGCTACTACTGCTACTACTACTGCTACTACTACTGCTACTACTACTACTACTACTGCTACTACTACTACTACTACTACTACTACTACTACTACTACTGCTGCTGCTACATGTGCAATAGTTCAAGTTGTTTGGAAACTGCAAGGGGCCAGTACTAGGGCTGTGCCGAAATATCGATATATCGTGATACTGAATTTGGTGATGCAGTATCGATATCGTGGGCTGCAGTATCGATATATCGAGGCATTTTTGGTATAATTTCCCGACAGTTTTGATTCTGGAAACTTGTTTACTTAAGACCATGTGACATTCTGACTCTTTGATGATTAAAATGGGCGTGTTTCATTGTGAGTTTGAGTAGGTCAAAGTTCATCAAAGACAAATGTTAAAATGTGTTGGGTTCTTGAGCCGCGCGTCGGGTCGGGTGGTGAGACCCTGTGAGACCCTGTGAGACCCTGTGAGACCCTGTGAGACCCTGTGAGACCCTGTGAGACCCTGTGAGACCCTGTGAGTCCCGGCCCTCGTCCATCCTCACTACGACGTTTGCGTCTGCGGTGAAACAAGTCGAGTCCACTTTCTCTGTTTTAATGTGCTCGAGGTTTTTTTGGCAGTGTGGGTGGGGTGGGGTTGTGTAGTGGGGTTGTGTAGTGGGGTTGTGTGGTTGTGTGGTGTGGTGGAATCGTGTGGAGTCGCGCAGTGGGGTTGTGTAGCGTGGTATGTGTTTTTGTGATGGTGGTGTGGTTGTGGTGTGTAGTGTGGTTGTAGTGTGTGTGGTGTAGTGTGGTTGTGTGGTTGTGTAGTGTGGTAGTGTGGTGGGGTTGTGTGGTTGTGGTGTCTAGTGTGGTTGTGTGTGTGTGGTGGGGTTGTGTAGTGTGGTTGTGGTGGTGTTGCGTGGTTGTGGTGGTGTGTCGCGTGGTTGTGTGGTGCGTGTGGTCGTGTGGTGGGTCGTGGGGTGGGGTCGTGGGGTGTTGTGTGGGTTGTGTGTGGTTGCGTGGTTGCGTGGTTGTGTGGTGCGGTGTGTCGTTGGTTGTGTGGTGTTGTGTGGTTGCGTGGTGCGGTTGTGTGGTGTGGTGGGGTCGTGGGGTGTTGTGGTGTTGCGTGGTTGTGTGGTTGCGTGGTTGTGTGGTGCGGTGGGGTCGTGGGGTGTTGTGTTTGGTGTGCGTGTTGTGTGGTTGCGTGGTTGTGTGTCGTGTGGTTGCGTGGTTGCGTGGTGCAGTATCTCTCTGCATTCCTGGCTCTGTCTCCAGTACAAAGGCCTCTCTCCAGGAGCCAGCGTCACGATGGGAAAAAAATGTACCACTTTGTGTCTATGTTCATTCAGAAGAAGTGAAGAGAGAGAGAGGGGGGGGGGGCGGGGGGGGCGGGGGAGGGGGGGCGAGGGGGGGCGGGGGGGAGAGGGGGGGAGGGGGGGGGCGGGGGGGCGCGAGGGGGGGGGCGCGAGGGGGGGGCGAGGGGGAGGGAGAGAGAGAGTTGTTTCAGGGAAATCTTCTTGCTCGTCTTCTAGTTCAGTCCTGTTGTTTTTTTAAATTCTCCTTTGGTCCTACTTTAGTCCTGGTCTGGCTCTACTTTGCCCTGGTTTGGCCCTGGTTTGGTCCTGGTCTGGCTCTACTTTGGCCCTGGTTTGGCCCTGGTTTGGCCCTGGTCTGGTCCTGGTCTGGCTCTGGTCTGGCCCTGGGTTTGGTTCTGGTCTGGCCCTGGTCTGGCCCTGGTCTCTGGCCCTGGTCTGGCCCTGGTCTGGCCCTGGTCTGGCCCTGGTCTGGCCCTGGTTTGGCCCTGGTTTGGCCCTGTTGGTTTGGTCCTGGTTTGGTCCTGGTCTGGCTCTGGTCTGGCCCTGGTCTGGTCCTGGTCTTGCCCTGGTTTTGGCCCTGGTTTGGCCCTGGTTTGGCCCTGGTTTGGCCCTGGTTTGGCCCTGGTTCTGGCCCTGGTCTGGCCCTGGTCTGGCCCCTGCCCTGTCTGGCCTGGTTTGGCCCTGGTCTGGCCCTGGTTTGGCCTGGTGCCCTGGTTTGGCCCTGGTTTGGCCCTGGTTTGGCCCTGGTCTGGCCCTTTATTCTTAATATAATCTCTAATATGAAGTTTAATCTGGACAGAACTGTAAATAAAGCACACATTCTGATCAATATGTATTTATATGATCACATTTATTATGTGACTGTAGTACAAATTGTGCCATTGGGTGTATTATGTACATTATGTATATTATATATATTATATATATTATGTATATTATGTATATTATGTTCCAATAAAAGGCTTCATTTACAAAGATCACTTTTCTCTCTCTTCCAAGCTAAAATGAGGCAGTTTCTCGGGGCTAAAATCCAAGAAAGACGGTGCGTTTTTGGCAAAGACGAGCGGCTGCGGATTAAAATTCAACGTCAATGCCAAAATATGGTACGCGAGCGCGCTACGCTAACCCCCGAGCTAATCCTCTGCTCGCGGCGTTAGCCAGAGCGGGACGTGTGCCCGTTTGAGCGCCGTGCAGAAGGCTTTGCATACGCAGATCCTAAACGAGGAGAAGATTCGGCGAAACGTCTCATCGATTTCACGCGTAAAGAAGACGACACCGACGACAAAGACGCCGTGTGGCAGGCGGCCATCTTTGTACGCCACGACACAAAGAGGCTCTTCAGGATGAAAGGATGAAAGCTCATGTTTTATGTATTATTAAAAAAGACTAATATTTGGAGGAATTTGAGGTAATTGGGTGACGACTTGAGTCAATTTATTCAACGCGTTTTAGCAATTAGAAAAAACAAAAAGGGCATTATTTTGGCTCTTGAATGAAATATTGTCTGGGCTACTTCATTAGCATTGGCCATAAAAAAGTACTGAAGTATATATATATAATTAGAAGCATGTACTAGATGATTATTACCATTATACTTATTATTATTATTATACTAGATGATTATTATTATTATTACTATACTAGATTATTATTATTATACTAGATTATTATTATTATACTTTATTATTATTATTATTATTATACTTTATTATTATACTAGATTTATTATTATTATTATTACTATACTAGATATTATTATTATACTAGATTATTATTATTATTATACTTATTATTATTATTATTATTATTTACTATACTAGATTATTATTATTATTATTATTATACTATATTATTCTTATTATTATTATACTAGATTATTATTGTTATACTATTATATTATTATTATTATTTATTATTATGATTATTATTATACTATTATACTAGATATATTATTATTATTATTATACTAGATTATTATTATTACTACACTAGATTATTATTATTATTATTATACTAGATGATTATTATTATAATTATTAATTTAACTAGATTATTATTATCATACTAGATTATTATTATCATACTATATTATTACTACACTAGATTATTATAATACTATATTAGATTATTTCTAGTCCAACGGTTATGTTTTATTCTTGGTCCATTCTGGTTGAAGTCGTAGTGTGGATTATTCAGGCCACAACAGAACAATTTTTGTTCAATTTATGGCCCAGAAAATAGATGAAATGTAAAGAGCTTTTATTCATCCGTGTGTTGTTGTCACGTTTATCTTTATTTAGTTTTTCAGAAAGTTAAATTGTGTCATCCATCCACACTCATCCATTAGTCTCCTGAGTCAAATGCGCTCGATTCACACGTTCATCGTTCTCATGCATTCGCAGCTTGATTCCAGCCGCAGCGATGAGCTCGTTTGCAAACCCCGGTTCACGTTGTAGTTCTGAGACGACGGCACGTTTTCGTGGAAAGCAGGAAGCGCTCGAGGCTTTGAAAAAAAGAACAAAAAAAAGCAGAACGCCGCGTCGTTTCAGGCGGAGACTTGTGCCAAAACGCAGAGGGCAAGTTCAGACAATCAGACTGCTCCAACTGCACCTTCTGAACTCGTTTTTGTGTGTTAAACGTGCAGCTTCAGGCGCCACGTTCAGCGCCTGAACCCACGGCCTCGCGACAATATCGAGATTGTGCCAGATTACCACATGATTTACGAGCCGTTCATCCGTTCACGTTCAGTTGAAGTCGTTCTCGTCGTTTCCTTTGAGCGTTTCCTCCTCAGATAAAGCGCCCTGCGAAACCTCTGCAGCTGAGAGAAAAACGAGGCCTGAGTCGGCGTTTCCCAGGAGCCGTTCGTGAAGTCCAGAGTTCCAAAAAGGTTGTAAAACGTCATCAATTAATGTTTAAAGTAGAAAGAAAGAGAAAGAGAGAATCATGAGAGGTTTTCCTTCGATCGTGATTTATGTTGACGTCAATAACACGCAATTTAAATGAATAATAATAAATCGAATACATAAATAAATAATCGTGACTTTTTAGAGGAAACATGTTTTTATGTTTATTTTTTATTCAATTTATAAATAAGTGACAATTTTCCAACTAAATTATTGTCAATTATTAATTTTTTGGGACGATTTTAGAAGCAAAATGGAGTCCTTTCCTGAAGTCAATCTAGATTTAAAGTGCTTTTTAAAAACTTTTTATCTCTGTTTATGTCAAATTGATCATTGATAAAGTTTAAAACAGAAAACAAGTCGTAAAGAACATTTAGGATTTGATTGTCGTTTGTGGGGGCCCGGCGGGAATCACCGCGGACAAACGTGACCCTAAAATGTGAAACGGGGTCCAGAACCGGATCCAAACAAAACCAACGCCGCGCGGACTTAGAGGGTCTTTTATGTCCACGGAAACCACTAAATGGACGTGTCGCACTGAACCCTTGAGAGCGTAATGTGGACATGTGACCGGGACAGGCATAATAATGAGACACGTTCATTATTTAAACGACTGGAGGAGCTTCAGCGTTTGGCAGAAGAGCTTTTGCAACGAGTTCATTCGGATTATCGTACGGAACAAAACATCGCGATTTAACGGTTATTCGCGATTCTTAGTGAGACTGGGACTAAAACGACAGTGAGATCTTCCATTCTCTTTCGTTCTCGTGGTCTAAAACGTTACAAGTTTGTGATTTAACTTTCTGAAAGACAAAATAAAGACAAAAACGGCCAAATAAAAACAGTTATTTACATTTAAGTTGATTTTTTGGACGATAAATTGAACTAAAAAGACTTAATTTTGCTTCTAAAATTGCCTCGATTCTGATTTATTGATATTATTGTTGTACATATTTCGGGCCGGCGCTCGTAAACACCGGCGCATGCTATTTTTGCTCGTGCCGCGGCGGTTTTCGACCCGCTTCGCTCTGCGGTTTGGCGCTTCCTCTGCAGCGAGAAGACGAGTCGCGTTCGCGGACGTTCTGCTGAGGAAGACCACAAGTTGTTAGACGGGAAAGTGCTGCGTTTTACCACTCTCAGGCACTGCAGTTGTTACAGTACGCAGTATTCATGTGTTTATGTACAAATTAAGGGGGGATACTAACGTGGGCTTAATGTTGAAGCGTTGGCAACGTTTGAATATTGATTGTATCGTTTATGATAGAAAATGCTGCCAAAAATGCTGATTAATCCCACATTTTATGAACTTTTAATGTGACTTTTCTGCGTTTTTGTGACATTTCACGTTTAAAATCTCCGTTTCAACACGTTTCTGAACATTGTCTTTCCGCCGCGGTATTGAAATTGTCCTCGTTTGCCATCGATTATGACTAGCATAGCGCCGACACGAGCGCGGTTGCCGATTGATTGCGTCCCGTTTGCTTTCCGACTCCTGCGGCGCCGCGCTTGACCCACTGCGCGGACTGGGGCGTAACCTTTGACCTACAGATGTGGAATGTGACCTGTGTTTGTCGTTTCTGTGACGCAAAAGAAATGTGTCAGAGCTTAAACTTTTGTAAAACATTGAAGTTATTCCAGTTGTGAAGCAAGATTTCAGCAGAAGTTTTAGTTGTGTCTTTGCAACGAATAGAATATGAATTGACATCGAGATTCTGTCATTTCTAATCAATAAATTTAACATTTAAAGACATTTTGTTTTCAACTTAAAGCACAAATATGATGCATTATTTGTTTTATTATTGTCTTTTCAGAACCTCGACTTTGGAATTTCAAGTTTTAGAACAATTTTATACTTTTCTTCATACAAAAACCAATGTCACTTTGCCACAGCCTTGAGGGACGCCAGCGTGAATGAGCGTGAATGAGCGTAAATGAGCGTGAATGAGCGTAAATGAGCGTCGGGAATCACTTCCTGGTTTTAGATCGCAGTTGTCCTGAGCGTGTTTAGAAGCGCTCAGAACGAGTTCGGAGATGATTTGTGGAGTTTAAAACCGGCAGAAGATTCTCAGAGCCACGTCACAGGTAGAATATGACATCACAGATCGAGGAGGTTCAGAACGGAGTGTTTTTGAGGCTCAGTTTTACATAATATTTGTCCTTTTAAAAAAAAGAAAATGACATCGCGATTCAACAATATCAGGACACGATTTTAACACACATTTCTGCCTTAACGCGAGCCCTTGTCAACAACGCTTGATGTTAAAGCGCCCCCTACAGGTTGGACGACTCATTGAACTAAAACGCATTGGGGATTAATATATTTTGAATTTATAAAAATGTTATAAACATTTTATCACAGAATATCACATTTTTTAGGTTTATAATTTCACTTCCTGTTTGTAATTAATAACAAAACATATAATGTCACAGTTTTTTAAGAATTTAACAAATAAATATGTATAAGAGCGACTTTATTTTGTTGAATTCATGTTTAGAGCGTTAAAAAAGTTGTTTCTTTGTGTAAATTCTGCATAAACTTTGACTGGAATGCTTGTCTCTGCTGTGATGTCACTTCCTGTCATTTTCCACAGATTTTTTGAATTTTCCCCACAAATCCCTGCTCGGTCGGTGTAGAAGTATCATTTATATGTACGACAGGTACAAATACACCAAATAAAGTCAGAATTAGACGTGCAAACCTGTCATGGGCCCTTTAACCCACAGTGGGCCGTGCTGGCATCGCAGTGGCCCACATTACGCTTCTCTATGTTCTTCAATATAACTCTGCGTTGGCTCTTTTACCTTCTTCTAAAGACGGACTGATCTCTTATGGAGGTGTTCAAACCTTTCGTCGGTGGCGTATCTGCAGCTAGTACTTATGTACAAATACTTATTATTGGCCTTCTTCCCTTGAGTTTTGTGGGAATAAATTGGACGTGTTTAAAATCCAACGGGGGAAAAAGTGAGCTGCAAAACGTTCCCCCGAAAATAAAACTAAAAGTCAAGCAAAACTCTGGAATCCACTGGTGTAATTTGGTGGCAAAGCGGAGTTTAATCACAGGCCAGACCTTTGGCCCAAACCGCCGCGGTGCCGGACGGGCCCGCGCTCGGAGCCGGGGCCGCGTTTCCCACGAGCCCTCGCCGCTCTCTGCGCACGGCCCATTTGTTTGACCTGGCTCTGACCCAGCAGAGCGGAGCGCCCGGTACGAGTCATCGGCCTCGTTAAGCGCCGTCGTCACTATAATTATGTTCTATTTCTGACAGAAACCAGGGCGGAAGAGCGGTTCTGCCCGTTCTGCGAGTCGCTCCGCTGGGGAATGACGTCGGAACGTTCTGGGGGGAAAAGACCTGCGATTTCCAGAAACGAGGCAAAATATCAGGGAATAATCGAGTTTGTGGGTTCTTTTTGGTATGGACTGGAGGAGATGGAGGTTCTGGTGTGGTTCTGATGGAGGTTCTGATGTGGTTCTGATGGAGGTTCTGGTGTGGTTCTGATGTGGTTCTTTTTGATTGAATATATGTTGTTTTATTATTGCTCAGTGTTTTATGTTGCACCTTAAGGCAGAGACAAGTTCCTCTGTTTGTGAATTTTGTTCATTGACAATGGCAATAAACTCTTTCTGATTCTGAAACTCTTTCTGGTGTGGTTCTGATGGAGGTTCTGATGGAGGTTCTGATGGAGGTTCTGATAGTGGTTCTGATGGAGGTTCTGATGTGGTTCTGATGGAGGTTCTGATGTGGTTCTGATGGAGGTTCTGGTGTGGTTCTGATGTGGTTCTGATGGAGGTTCTGATGGGAGGTTCTGATAGTGGTTCTGATGGAGGTTCTGATGTGGTTCTGATGGAGGTTCTTGATGTGGGTCTGATGGAAGTTCTGATGTGGTTCTGATGGAGGTTCTGATGTGGTTCTTGATGTAGGTCTGATGGAGGTTCTGATGGAGGTTCTGATAGTGGTTCTGATGGAGGTTCTGATGGAGGTTCTGATGGAGGTTCTGATGTGGTTCTGATGGAGGTTCTGGTGTGGTTCTGATGTGGTTCTGATGTGGTTCTGATGGAGGTTCTGATGGATGTTCTGATAGTGGTTCTGATGGAGGTTCTGATTGGTTCTGTGGTTCTGATGGAGGTTCTGATGTGGGTCTGATGGAGGTTCTGATGGCGGTTCTTATGTGGGTCTGATGGAGGTTCTGTTTGTGTGTTCTGATGGAGGTTCTGGTGTGGGTCTGATGGAGGTTCTGATGTGGTTCTGGTTGTGGTTCTGATGGTGGTTCTGGTTCTGGTGGTGGTTTCTGATGTGGCTCCGATGGTGGTTCTGATGAGGTTCTGATGGTGGTTCTGATGGTGGGTCTGATGTGGCTCTGATGGTGGTTCTAATGGTGGTTTCTGATGTGGCTCCGATGTGGCTCCGATTGGGTTCTGAGTGGTTGGTTCTGATGGTGTGTTCTGATGGTGGTTCTGATGGTGGTTCTGATGGAGGTTCTGATGGTGGTTCTGATGGTGATTCTGATGTGGCTCTGATGTGGCTCTGATGGTGGTTCTGATGGAGGTTCTGATGGAGGTTCTGATGGTGGTTCTGATGGTGGTTCTTATGGAGGTTCTGATGGTGGTTCTGATGTGGCTCTGATGGTGGTTCTAATGGTGGTTCTGATGTGGCTCCGATGTGGCTCCGATGGTGGTTCCGATGGAGGTTCTGATGGTGGTTCTGATGGTGGTTCTTATGGAGGTTCTGATGGTGATTCTGATGGTGGTTCTGATGTGGCTCTGATGTGGCTCTGGTGGTGGTTCTGATGGAGAGTTCAAATCGAGTTTCGTAAAGTCTTTTCCATCGACTCAAATCTGAAACTATGAACGAGCAAACCACATGAACTGAAGAGTGTTGTCGACCAAGAGGAACATCTCATATTTAAATCAGGAGAGAAGGTCTCTTTTTGAGCTCGTTTTGAATCGTTTTACTTCTAGACGATGATGTCCAAAACAACAATACTATTATTATTTATTATTTTGCGTTTCTTTAGACATTTGTTACAGAAATGGTTATTTTCCTGAATATCGATGGTCAGTCCCGTGTCTGTCTCTGAGTTCAATCTGGACAACTGCAAAGTGGAAATTGGAACAGGATTTTTCAATGATAAAATGAAACTTTTGTTCACAATTCACCAGTGATTTTACAAACTCCCCAAACTCTTCCCTGCTCTTCAGTCCTCCTCGGCCCTCCTTGGTCCTCCTCGGCCCTCCTCGGCCCTCCTCGGTCCTCCTCGGTCCTCCTCGGCCCTCCTCGGCCCTCTTCGGTCCTCCTTGGTCCTCCTCGGTCCTCCTCGGCCCTCTTCGGTCCTCCTTGGTCCTCCTCGGTCCTCTTCAGTCCTCCTCGGTCCTCCTCGGCCCTCTCATGCCCCGGGGCAGACTGATGGAAGCGGCTGCCCCCAACCGTTCTGTCCCATGTGGGTGTCACTCCTGAACACACAGAGACAGTTTGCTTCAGACTCAGTGGCTCCCGGCGTTCCAGTGTCTCCTGAAGGTCGTAAGGTCGCGTACGTGACTGAGCCGACGCCCACTGTAGGGAAGTCGAATTCACTTCTTACGAAACGCCAAATAAAAGCTAAAAATAACCATCGAACACCGTTTGAGTTCCGTCATCCGTTTACAGCGCGTTCGTTACATAAGCGTCTGTGAGTTTAGGACCCCGCTCTGGACCCGTTTGTGCCGGAGTCCAGACTGTAGTGGAAAAACCCTGTGAGTCACTGAGGAGGGGGGGGGGCTTTAGAGGGTCTACAGCCGGGACCGGGCCAAGATCCAAGTCCAGATGTGAGGACTAAACCAGGACTAAACCAGGACTAAAAAGGGTGTCAACCTCACTGAGAAGGTCCACGACTTTTGGGACTAAAGATCCAGGCCCAGATCCAGGCCCAGATCCAGGCCCAGATCCAGGCCCAGATCCAGGCCCAGATCCAGGCCCAGATCCAGGCCCAGATCCAGGCCCAGATCCAGGCCAGATCCAGGCCCAGATCCAGGCCCAGATTCAGGCCCAGATCCAGGCCCAGATCCAGGCCCAGTCCAGGCCCAGATCCAGGCCCAGATCCAGGCCCAGATCCAGGCCCAGATCCAGGTGTGGGCCCGGCCTGTAAAACCATGTGGGCTTTTTTACTGCAGTGACACAGACGCGGAGGAATGTGGGAGTTTCTGTGTCAACAAACGGGAGCCACTTGAACCAGAACTTTACTACTACGACTGCTTAAGAATTCTGTTTGAGTTGCTCATTTCAAGCCGGGCTGAAGCGAGTGAATCAGTGAATCGCAATGAATGGATTATTTGGGATAATTGTCAACTAGTCGTAATCTGGACTAGACACGGGCTCCAAAACATGACGTGTACATTTAGTGTTTCTGATGCAAAACCTGCTCTTTGGTCGACAAGTCCACTTCAGCTTTACCTTTGGCTATAGATTAATCGGGGGTGGGTAATTAGTTTTCCGCGAGGGGTGAAGCGTTAATTAAAAGAATGATTGCTTGAATGAGGCGGAAATCGGAACATGTTTGTTGTTGCTTTTGTCCCTTTTGTTGTTGCTTTTGTCGCTTCTCAAACCTACAACATCCTGTCCGTTTTTGCGGTGGGCCGGCCAGTGTTTTGCGTCGTCGCGCGCCTTTATCGATTTCGAAAAGCGCGCGGCGTCCTTCGTCCTCTGAAGCTGCTCGTCGATTCCTCTGACGGGAACAAAACGTACCGTGCCGAAATGTGCCGTCGCGGTCGGAATGATCAAAACATGACTCCGTTCTCCGAGGAAAACACGAGGAAGACGTGGGCCCGTTCAAGATCTCTGCTCCAAACTGCCCATGGAAAACTTGGCAACACGTCGATAAATCCTTGCGCAATTTCCTCTCTATTTTTAGGATTCGTGCCGCGCGGCCTTCCAAAAATACCTCAGAGACAAAACTCTTTTCTCCCGACCTCAAATCCTCTTTTAGCTTTTGTTTTGTCAGAGCCGGTTCCAGATGAGGTCGCGCACGAGCCGGCGAAGCACACGTGTTTGGATTCAGACGGAGAGCGGAGGGGGGCAGATGTTTACGCCGAAGATCTGACGAACACGGCTAATTCCGGGTTCGACCTGGTTTTAATGACACGGCGTTGATCCCAATCCAAACAAAGGCTTCCACACAGCAGCTGCACAAAGGCTGCAACGCGCCTCCTGTTTGTCGTTTACGAACAACACAACTTTAACAACAGACACACAAAGTCGTAGTGAAGATGAATCACAGTTGCACTTTTCATGGTCATAACTAGCAAATCTCAACATGTTTAGGTAATGTAATGTCCTCTTTGAGAACTAAAGACACGCTTGGACCAACTCTGGCCCCCCTAGATCGTTCTTGGGGGGGGGGAGCTCGGTTAGGTTCATGGCGGTCCGCGTTTCCATGCTAACTAGCGTCACCCAAACATAACAAATGCTTTTTTAATAAATCAAATCTAAATTGTACCTGAATTATACTTTCTAATCCTGAGGTCGATTTGAGCAATTCACAAAATGATTGAGTAATTCCAAATTTGTGTGTGAGGGGCGTGGCTAAAGCTAGCGTGCACAGGAACAGTTTTGCCTCATGTCTTTGCCTTGTGTGCAAAGCCTCGACGCCGCGTTTGAACCTCTCTTTATGGAATCATGTCAGACACATTCTGACCTGGAAACATCACATTTGGGCTCTTGACAAACCCACAAACAGGAAACAGCTGTTGCTAAGGTGCTTTGCTAGCTCTGTGTTGCTAAGGCTTAACACGTAAGTTAGCATCAGAGGAAACACGGCGCTTTAGCACAAGATCAAGTCAGAGTTTGGAGACAAATGATTCTTTTGTGTTTCTCTGCTTTTTGCCGTCTTGTTTTGGCCTGAGTCTGCGTTCCCCCTCATCCAATCATCTGGCTGTGGTGTGGAGCTCCTCCTCCTGAGCTAAAGTCCACCTGTAGCCCATGAGCCAGACCGCTTTGGGAGCTAGAACCTCTCAGGGGCCACTTTGGCTCCACAAAGCGGGCCCAGACACGTCACTAAGACCGTGGAGACACTTTAGGACCATTCCAAACCCGCTACGAAGTGAACCAATGGAAACATGGCCTAAACGTGAGGTCTTTGTTTGTGTAAAAGCAGCTAATTCTGAATCTTAGACCGCTACAAAATGTAAAAAATAAATAAATAAATAAATATATATATATATATATATATATATATATTTATTTATTTATTTATTTATTTTTATGGGATTGACTTTAGTAAACAAATTACCTCCAGGTACAAATAAAGCAAACTGAACCTGAACCTAATATTAGTAGAATATTAACATAACTGGACTTAGTTCCTTATATTCCAGTTAACTCCGCCTTCAGCTAAAGACTCTAAAAACATGACACATCTATGATTAGCCTGGCATTTGCTAACTTTACCGTAAACAGAAGCAGAAGTGGTTTATGCCATAATGTGAGAAACAGGCGAGTCTCTGAGAAAAAAAAGTGTCGAAACCACAAATATGTAAAAGTCTGTTCTCACTGCGGCGCGGCGTGAAAATAGTCTAATCGAAAACACAAGTGGACAGAATGTGACGAACGCTTTTTTTGTGCGAAGTCGTCGTAGTTTGGCAGAAAAACTGATCTGGCGTCACTTTCTTAGTTTCTTCCATCTAGGGAAGTGTTAGCCCTGTGTGGTTCAATAGGAGGGCATGTGTGGTTGTTTAATGTTGCTATGATACAGAACATTTTGTGTAATTCTACTACAATTTTGGGCAAGACACAAAAAAAACCTTAATAATTGACTCCTATGGTAAACTCCTCCTCGTTTATGATCTCCATAATATTATACCATTTATTGTAAACAGAACCTGTGTCGTTCCATACGTTAGCTTCAATGTTATTTCAACGGGAACGTTAGCATTAGCCTCCAAACATCACACACTATGAAACTCTAGGGCTGTTTTGGCGACCGTGTTTGTAAAGATAACCACGCGTTTAGTTTAGCTTACTGATGTAGCGCCGAAATTAGCATACATGCTAACGGCCGCGCAATAAACACTTCTCAAATCTAACTTCTATGCTGGACAAGAACACACCACAAACGTAGTGCGCCACAACAGTTTGACGGTGGCATTTATGTTTTTATTGGCTCAAGCGTCACAAATTCGGCATGAATTATTGAAATTTTAACTCCCGAGCGCGACTGTCAATGCTAGTCGCTAAACGTAACAAAGATGGAAACAACAACCTTTTGTCTGCCCAGCCTACATAACAAAATGTGTGGTTTTATTTGATACCTCTTTAAAATCAATGGGTCAGAACGTTTATATCAGTACAAGGCAAGTCTTAAAGTTCAATTGAAATTATGTTTTTTTTTTAGTTTAGATACTAGTTTTAGTATTTTAATCATAATTTAAAGTGGCTTTTGCTTCTTTTAGCAAAATTTGTCTTCTGTATTTGACCCATGCGTCAGCGTTTGTGGGTTAAACCTGTCGGCAACAGAGCATTTGACCCATTGTGCCTGTTTTAGCCAGAGCACCCAAATACGCCCCCCCCCCCAGACACCCAGGCAGAACGTGCAAAACGCCGCACAGAAAGGCTATAGTTGACGAAGACGAGGGGGTCAAGAGAAAGGTCAAGTTTTCTGGGTTTAAATTAGGCCACCGGGTCACTACGTTACAAAGGACGCTCGCCGTAGTAACCGTTACCGCACAAAGTAGGTCACGGGAAGGTGGTCCAATAGTTAGAATAGTGCAAAATACCAAGGTCAAAAATGCCAGTAAATGGCTGGAAGTAAAATGCGTAAAGTACTTTTTGAAGCATGTTTACGTTGAACTGTGGAAAACGTTGATTCTTTTCAGTTTGATTTCTTCGCTTTATAAACCAAATAAACATAAACAGTTTAATCTTTTTTTTTACATTTTGATTGAACAATTCCACTGTCTTTGTTCTAAAAATATAGTTTGCTGTGTTTTTTAGAGAGTTTTTTAGTAGAGTCCGTGAATCTATAACGATTCATAATTCTGTCTGGAAAGAGAAAAGACCGGCCAAACGAACCTGTTTGGACCAGATCTGAAAACAATGCGTGCCAAAAGTGTGTCGCAGTAGTTGGCATGTGTCGCAGTAGTTAGCGTGTGTCGCAGTAGTTAGCGTGCGTCGCAGTAGTTAGCGTCCGTCGCAGTAGTTAGCGCTGGGCAAGTGGCAAAAAAAGTGACAAAAATGATGAATGTCGTGATACGTCTTTGAAGCGTCGTGATACGTCTTTGGAGCGTCGTGGTACGTCCTTTGGAGCGTCGTGGTACGTCTTTGGAGCGTCGTGGTGCGTCTTCTTTGGAGCGTCGTCGGTGCGTCTTTGGAGCGTCGTGGTGCGTCTTGTGTGCGTCTTTGGAGCGTCGTGTGCGCCTTTGGAGCGCCGTGGTGCGTCTTTGGAGCGCCGTGGTGGCGTCTTTGGAGCGCCGTGTGCGTCTTTGGAGCCCCGTGGTGCGTCTTTGGAGCGCCTGGGCGTCTTTGGAGCGCCGTGGTGCGTTCTTTGGAGCGTCGTGGCTGCGTCTTTGGAGCGTCGTGATTACGTCTTTGGAGCGTCGTGATACGTCTTTGGAGCATCGTGGTGATTGTACGCGTCAGTCCAACCAAACATTCGATGAGGTTTAATCATCAGACAAATGTGAAACGTGTGTAAAATTATATACGAATATCACTATTTACTCCACTAAAATGAGATAAAACTGAAACAATAGCTTAACAGTAATAATAAGTATGTCATTTAGCTTACGTAGCTTAGCTCATTAAGTCATAACTGGGCTCTACTTCCTGATAATACATTTATGAATCATAGTTTCTCTGTTTTCCCGTGATAAACATTTGGACAGTCCCTGAACACATCCGATCATCTTCACAAAGAACGAGCCGAAATCCCTGTTTAAAGATAATTAGCCGCGGCGCGGGGGGGTGGCTAAACGAGCGTTCCTGTGCCGCCGGCGGTAATTAGCCAAAACAAAAGCCAGCGTCGTCTCGGCGATAAGCCCGCTCTGTCTGTCGCCGATTATCTGATTCTGGTCTCAAAACGATCCGCTCGCTCGGCGTCTGGGGCTCAGGACGCCGTAAATATGATGGTAACCGTGGGCGACGGGGATTCAAGAGGTAGCTTCAGCGGCTCGGGGGGGGGGGGGGTCGAGCGAGTCCAAGTCGAGTCCAAAGCCGTTCTCCATTTAACCAAGTTGAGCCTCAAGTCATCCAAATAGTGACACGAGTCTGACCCGAGTCCAAGTCCAAACTCTGGTCATTTAAAAGGACAATTACGTTATTTTGTCTCTTTGTTTTGTCTTGGCTTTGCTGAACCTGTTTGACCTCTGGGACGACCCGGTTGTGTTGCATTGTGGGAAGTGTAGTTGTGTGTACGTGGGCCGTGGGCCGGGCCGCACATGTGCAGTATTAGAGATGAAGAGAGTTTCACACGGGAACAAAGGAGAACCACGAGACAAAGAGCTTCAACAAGAGAAGGACCGCACAGGGTTCGACCTGAAGACCAAATAAAGGTGTAACCATGGCGACTGCCGGCTTCAAGATGGAGAATATTTATGAATGAAGTGTTATTGATGAGAATCTGAAATAGTTTCTTTTTTTTGACATTTTCACAACATAACGTCACTGTCTGTGATTGAAAAGCTCTTTTACAGATGTTTTAGAGTCATTATTTGTGTTGAGAATGGAGTCGATTTGACTCGGGACAGTTTGGTTTACTTTGTGCAATCGCAGGAGCAAGATGAAACAGCACTTATTTCACACTTTTGTAGAACATTAAAAAGGATCGTTTGCATGTGTGTTTATTATGAACAGAGATTTTCCTCCATACGGCACGTGATCTGTGAATGTTCTCTCTGCTCAACACATTTCAACCTTTTAATTTGATTTAAAACGCATTTCAAAAGTCTCAACGTTCAAATGTACTCATGGTTTGACTCGCCGACCGCTAAAATTACCGCTAAAATTACCGCTAAAGTTACCGCTAATCGCCAAAAATATACTCAAATACCGCGATAATATCGACATCACAGTTCCTAATTTGCTGCCCTTTTAAACAACTGTTCTTTGGGTGAACTTGTGCTGAACGTCTCCCACGGAAACGCGCCTCACGTTTCCGCCATGGCTCACTTTAAGGACGTCCCCAAGCGCCGTCTGCTTCCTCTTAACGCCGTCTTATCGGGGGCACATCGCCCGCCGCGCCGCAGGAAGCGTGCCCTCAGGGGTCCCACTCTGATCATTATCCGTCTCTTTAAGTGTTCGGGTGTCGTCGTGGCTACGTGAGACGGGGCCGGCGCGTTTAGAGGGCGATTAGCGCTGGTCGCGGGTCGAGAGGACGGGGGAAACTCTGGGAACGTTTTGAGGAACGTCCGAGACCAGAAGGACCAGGAGGAGGGCCGGAGGAACATCTGGGAAC
This sequence comes from Chaenogobius annularis, assembly GCA_015082035.1. NCBI lineage: Eukaryota > Metazoa > Chordata > Actinopteri > Gobiiformes > Gobiidae > Chaenogobius > Chaenogobius annularis. Next base: position 112,295 of record BJKM01000958.1, on the reverse strand, counting down.
GACACGAGGAGCGAGGGCCGTTTCACATCGATGGGTTTTGAACGGTCGTGTTTGGTGTCATTCGAAAGAGAAAATGATCGCGGTCGCTAACGTGTCTCAAACGGCCGCGTGAGGACATCGTTTTGCACCATTCCATTTTTATTGTTTTTGCTTTGAGTAAAAAGCCCAGTTATATTTGATTTGTTTGCTCAGATCGCTCCATCAGCAAGTGTCCAATCGGCTCCATTGAATCCACATAAAGATCAGGCCTTGAAGCATCTCGGACTGACCAATCGAACAGAAGGATTTGTTGATGTCTAATTCCAAGCCTGATTTATTTCACTTTTAATTCAAAAAAATGAGGCAAAAATGTTCTTTTTAGGCCAATTTTCTGCCAGATCTACTCGAGTCAAAAAGTAAATAATAAATCCAAAGTAAATGTATTTGTATTTAAAAATTCTGCTAAATAAAGACTGACATTTAAACCTGCTCTGTCCGTTTTTTCTGACTGAAACGTCCCAAATATGACATTTTGGGCGTTTTTTTTACACTGCAAATGCCTTATTTCTGTCTGAAACGTGCCGTAAAACGTGTCGTTCTCGTGCCCGCAGAACCTGATGGCGAAGGCGCTGTACGACAACATGCCCGAGTCGCCGGAGGAGCTGGCGTTCAGGAAGGGCGACATCCTGACGGTGATCGAGCAGAACACGGGCGGTCTGGAGGGCTGGTGGCTCTGCTCGCTGCACGGGCGCCAGGGCATCGCGCCGGGCAACAGGCTGAAGCTGCTGATCGGGCCCATGTTCGAGGCCGCGGCGCAGGGGACCGGGGCCTCGGCGCTGTACCAGGGCCCGGCCCCGGTCCAGAGCCCGCAGCAGGGCGTGTACCAGGTGCCCCCCAGGAGTGCCCTGTCTGTGGACAACACGCCCAACAAGGTACGTCGCGCGGGCACGACGCGCGGGCACGACGCGCGGGCACGACGCGCGGGCACGGTGCTGCTCGTTTTATCGATCATAATAATAATAATTATAATAATAATACATTCAGATGCAGAGAACGTGCTGCGGTCTCATTTTCACCCAGGCGCTTTAACCAAAACTTTTATGAACCTTTATTTAATCAGGTAAAAAATACTGAATCTGATCTTAATCTGTTTTGTTTTTTTTCTTTTAACATGGACAATAAAAACACGAAACGGACCCAGAGAGCTAGGAAAAAAATTTAGTGGTGGTAGTGGTGGAGGTGGTGGTGGTAGTGGTGGTAGTGATGGTAGTAGTGGAGGTGGTGGTAGTGATGGTAGTAGTGGAGGTGGTGGTAGTGGTGGTGGTAGTAGTGGAGGTGGTGGTAGTGGTGGTAGTGGTGATGGTAGTGGTGGTGATAGTGGTGGTGGTAGTGATGGTGGTAGTGATGGTAGTAGTGGTGGTAGTGGTGGTAGTGATGGTGGTAGTGATGGTAGTAGTGGTGGTGGTAGTGGTGAGTGGTGGTAAGTGATGGTGGTAGTGTGGTAGTAAGTGGTGGTAGTGGTGTGTAGTGGTGATGTGGTGGTGGGTGGTAGTGGTGGGTGGTGTAGTGATGGTGGGTAGTGATGCGTAGTGGTGATGTAGTGGTGGGTTAGGTCAGTGTGGTAGAGTGAGTGAGTTGTAAGGTGGTGGTATGGTGGTGGTGTGGTGGTATAGTGGTGGTGGTAGTGATGGTAGTAGTGGTGGTAGTGGTGTAAGTAGTGGTGCGTATGAAGAAAAAATAATGAAAAATAATATCAGACAAGTATACAAGTCAATCCCATTGTGGTCAAAGTCGCTGAAGGCTATATTCCCTACCAGACGTGTTTTTGTTTTCCACTGAGATGGAAAACACATTTTCCCCACTCTTTCACCATCTGTCAAAACAAACTTGTATTTTTTAATCTATTGTAGTAAGAGTAGATATCATTTAGATACTGAATCTGATTTTAATAAGGTTAGACCTGGTGTGTCCTAGGTTTAGACCTGGTTAGTCCTGGGATTTAGACCTGGCTTAGTCCTGGTTTAAGATCTGGTTTAGCCTTGGTTTAGTCTGGTTTTAGCCTGGTTTAAACCTGGTTTAGCCTTGGTGTTAGTCCTGGTTTAGACCTGGCTTTAGTCCTGGTTTAGTCTGGTTTTAAGCCTTGGTGTAAGTCCTGGTTTAGACCTGCTTAGTTCCTGGTTTTAGTCTGGTTTAGCCATTGTTAGTCCCTGGTTTAAAGTCCGTTTAGTCCTAGAGTTTAAACCTGGTTTAGCCTTGGTGTAGTCCTGGGTATAGACCTGGCTAGTCCTGGTTAACGCTGGCTTAGTCCTGGTTTAGTCCTGGGCTTAGTCCTGGTTTAGTCCTGGTTTTAAGCTTGGTGTTAGTCCTGGTTTAGACTGGCTTAAGTCCTGGTTAGTCCTGGTTTAGAAACCTGGCTTAGTTCCTGGTTTAGTCCTGGGTTTAGCCTTGGTTTAGTCCTGGTTTAGTCCTGGTTTAGTCCTGGATTATAAACCTGGTTTAGCCTTGGTGTAGTCCGTGGTTTAGAACCTGCTTAGTCCTGGTTTTAGCCTTGTTTAGTCCTGGTTTAGTCCTGGTTTAGACGCTGGTTTTGTCTGGTTTTAGACCTGGCTTAGTCCTGGTTTAGACTGGTTTAAGACATGGTTTTGGTCCTGGGTTTATGCCTTGGTGTAGTCCTGAGTTTAGACCTGGTTCAGACCTGGTTCAGACTCTAGGTTTGGACCTGGTTCGGACCTGGTTTGGTCCTGGTATTAGAGCTGGTTTGGTCCTGGTTTAGAGCTGGTTTGGTCCTGGTTTAGAGCTGTTTGATCTGGTTTAGTCTGGTTTAGAACTGCTTTAAGTCCTGGTGTAGTCCTGGTTCAGACCTGTTCAGACCTGGTTTAGACCTGGTTTGGAACCTGGTATTGGACATGGCTTTGGGACCATGGTTTCAGTACCTGCTATGATATAGACGCTGGCTACCATGTAAAGTCGAAATCAGATACCATCACAACACAGTCTTTCCGGGTTAATTACTTATGAGTTAAACGACACCGAGGCTCCACACAAAGGAACCAGAGCTGGCCAGAACCAAGCAGCTGTATCCTGGTCTGGTTCTAAATCCTCAGTCTGGGCTCTGATTCCACTGCCAGCGCCGACAATACTGTATTTGCACTACCGTCTGCTCGCTCGCTTTTGTACCTTTTGGTGTTTGTGCCTCTTCTCTGGCAAAACCGTAACAGGGCGTGGTCCCAGGCTCTGGGCCGGTTCTGGGGTCCTGAACCTGAACCAGGGACCAAGTCCTGAAACAACAGAATGGACCCAGTGCCACAAAGAGCCGAAGTCCCTGGGATCATCAGGAGCCAGAGCGAAAGTCCAGCTGCACAAATATCACAATCATATTAAAAGAGGTCTAGAACCGGTTGAACCAGTCTGACCAGGTCATAAACCAAGGGATCTAAACCGGTTAAACCAGGTTAAACCAGGTCTGAACCAGGCCCGAACCAGGTCTGAACCAGGTCTTAAACCAGGTCTGAACCAGGTCTAAACCAGGGCCTGAACCAGGCCTGAACCAGGCTGAACCAAGGTCTGAACAGGCGAACATCAGAGCTGAACAGGCCTGAATCCAGGCCTGAACCAGGCTGAACCAGGCCTAAACAGGCCTGAACCAGGTCTGGAACCAGGGTTTCTGAACCAGGTCTGAAACGAGTCTGACCAGGTCTGAACCCAGACCCGAACCCAGGTCCGAACCAGGTCCGAACCAGGACCTGACAGGCCCGAACCAGGCCTCGAACCCAGCCTTGAACCCAGGTCTGAACCAGGTCCTCGAACCAGGTCTGAACGCAGGTCTGAACCAGGCTCGAACCAGGTTGAACCAAGGTCTGAACCAGGCCCCGAACCACGGTACTGAACAGGCCCGAACGGCAGGTCTGAACCAGGCCGAAACAGGTCCGCACAGGCCTGAACCAGGCCCGAACCAGGTCTGAGACCAGTCGAACCAGGTCTGAACCAAGAGCCCGAACCAGGGTCCGAACTAGGCCAGAACCAGGGGAGCCGAACAGGTCGAACAGGCCCGAACCAGAGCCCGAACCAGGTCCGACCAGGCCACGAACCGGCCCAAGAACCAGGTCCGAACCCGGTTTCGAACCAGGTCTAAACCAGGTCCGAACCAGATAACAGGACTAACGAGAGAACTAAACCAGTTCTAGACCAGGCTGAACGCACGGTCTGAACAAGGTACTTTTTGAACCAAGTCTGGAACCCGGTCTGAACCAAGTCCTGAACCAGGTAACCGTTACAGGAGAACCAGGATTGAACCAGGACTAAGAACCAGGTTCTAACAGGACTATGCAGATGCGAACCAGGTCCTAACCAGGTCTGACCAGGTTAAACCAGGTCCAACCAGGAACTAAAACAGGTCTAAAACCAGGCTCCGAACCAAGGACTAAACCAGGTCTAAACCAGTCCTATAACAAATGAACCAGGTCCGAACCAGGTCTAAACAGGTCTAAACGCAGGCTCTAAACAGTCGAAGCCAGGAACCGAACCAGACCGGACCAGGACCGAACCAGGACGAACCAGGACCGAACCAGACTGGAACAGGTTCTAAACAGGACTATACCAGATGCGAACCAGGTCTGAACAGGTCTGAACAGGTCTGAAACCAGGTTTCTAAACCAGGGGTCCAAAACCAGGACTAAACCAGGTCTAAAACCGGGTCTACAAACCAGGTCCGAACCTAGGACTATAACAGGATAAACCAGGACTAAACAGGTCTAAACCAGTCTAATACTTCCAAATGGGAACAAGGTCACGAACCAGGTCTAACCAGGTCTATAAACAGGACTAAACACGGTCCGACCAGGTCAAAACAGAGTTAACAGGTCTAACCAGGTCTAAAACCAGGTCTAAACCAGGGTCTGAACCAGGTCTGAACAGGTCTAACAGGTACTGAACCAGGACCTATACAGGACTATACCAGACTAAGCCAGCGACTAAAGCCAGGACTAAGCCAGGTCTGCAAAACCAGGTCTGAACAGGTCTAACCAGGTCTGAACCAGGATTGAACCAGGCCTAAACCAGGCCTGAACCAGGTCTGAACCAGGACCGAACCAGGTCTGAACCAGGACCGAACCAGGTCTGAACCAGGTCTGAACCAGGCCTGAACCAGGTCTAAACCAGGTCTTAATCCAAACCATAAACGCTGCTCTCCTGATTAACGACAGTAAATGAAAAACCAAACAAACGTCTCAGTTTCAGCTCCGTCTGAAACATAACGGCCCAAATCTAAACTCTTCTCATTTGCATCCTGCCCCTCATATTCAGCCCTTTCTGATGACACTCCCACGTTCGGTTGCTCTCGGCGACAGGCTCCTCGCCGCTTCAGGACCCTCGCTGTAATTACACACTGGATGACTTCTGAACGAATCGTCTTTAACCGGCGGAAAATGAGCGTTGGAGACGTTTAGCGCGAGTGCCCTGGAGCGTCTGTGCCACTGGGAACCATAAAACCCGCACAATTTAACTGTCACTCACGCGCTTTAGATTGAAGATGACCCAGTCGGTTTGAAAATGATCTTTTTCAGGGCCACAACCGATCCTCGAAACGGAACATAAAACGCAGAATAATCGCAGTGGTGTTTTAATAATTCACTCTCTGGACTCAAAGACCTTTTAAAGCAGTTTTATTACATCGAAATGTCAAAAGAGAGAAAGTTAGTTCTTATTTCCGTCAAGAATCCACTCTCTAGAAGCTTCAGTCGCCACAGTTACGCCTTTATATCTGTTAGAAATGTGCTTAAAAGAACCTTGTTTATTATGACTAAAGTAATCGTTAGCAGTTGAAAGTATCGATACTCAGATTGGTAATGCCGAGTATCGATACTTTCTGAAACTACAGTAGAGGACCGTATGTTGACTTCATCGTGACGTCGTGGCGTTTACGTTGGAGTTGCTGACAAACCGACGCCTACATTTTCATTTCAGTGGCACAAAAACGCGACTTCTCCGCTTCGCATTAGTTTTTTTTACGATACAGCGCCTTCTAGTGGATGTTTTAGAAGGGCAAAATATTCATCTCATTCTTTATTTATAGATTTTGTGGATGTTTTATCTCAATGTTAAAACTATGACGATGTGGGACCATCTGACCAGCATTATGAAGAGGAAATAGGGATGGAAAATACAGTTAATTCAATGCTATTGCCACAGTGTGACGTGTCTTACCCCAGGGGGCGAGCCTGGCCCCAGCATTATTCACTTCAAATCCGCACATTAAAACCATCGACACGTTTTCTAATCTGTCAGAGTAACAGAGTAACTTTGTCTCCTGCCTGTCATTTTGTTCTCAGCAAATCTGACAACAAATTAACATAATTTGGCTCGACCTCGGGACCTTTAATACAAAATAAAGATTATGAGACGTAATGTCACAGAGAGAACGTGGCCCAGGCGCTTCCACCGCATCTTTCTAATTAACTAGCATTTATGTCTTAATTACGCCACGAAAATGAGTTTGTTTACATACCGTTAGCCATTGCGCGGTTTTGCTAACGGCTGCGCAAAGACCGAAAAATGCAAAAAAGTGAACAGTTAAAAAGTCTAGTGGGTGTCCGTAAATGTTAGTCTTGAAAATGAAGGCCAGAAAATCTTCAAAAATCAAATGTAAATGTTTTCCAGTATCGGATTCGAGTTTGAGATGTTAGCGTTGCGAAAACAAAGAGTAACGCGTTTGTCTCATGACGCCATCGCTCTCAGAAACACGGCGGCTGCAGTTCTGAGCTGATAAAAGTACATTTTCTTTGCTAGAATCAGAAGACCTTGAAACGTTCCTGTCAAAAAGGGCAACAGTCTCAAACCACGCGTTGTTTTTCAGGTTTATCTCCAACGGGAAAGTCTCGTACGTCAGAGAAAGTGTGGCAAAAAGAACCACGTGTCTTTATCTACATTTATTTAATTTCATTTGAGAAGGTTTCGAAAGGGACTGAAGTAAAGAAGAAGAAGGAATAAAAGTGAGATGTTTTTCCTCACAGTTATCATGACTGGGGCTGGGCCAATCACAGCGCAGCTTTGTGGTCTGGGCGGAGCTAAAGGTGAAGAGTCAAAACAAACTAAAACGAATTAAAACAAACCGAAACGGAACCAAAACAAACCAAATCTGAACAAAACACACGTTCTACAAATACAAGGCTAATACAAATTGAGTTCCTCAGAACCTCACGTGGTGTTCTTTTAAAGTCCATGTGAAGGTTCTCACGTTTGAGTTTCTCAGAACCTTGCGTGGTGTTCTTTTAAAGTCCATGTGAAGGTTCTCACGTTTGAGTTCCTCAGAACCTCGCGTGGCGTTCTTTTAAAGTCCATGTGAAGGTTCTCACGTTTGAGTTTCTCAGAACCTTGCGTGGCGTTCTTTTAGTCCATGTGAAGGTTCTCACGTTTGAGTTTCTCAGAACCTCGCGTGGAGTTCTTTTAAAATCCATGTGAAGGTTCTCACGTTTGAGTTTCTCAGAACCTCGCGTGGCATTCTTTTAGTCCATGTGAAGGTTCTCACGTTTGAGTGTCTCAGAACCTCGTGTGGAGTTCTTTTAAAATCCATGTGAAGGTTCTCACGTTTGAGTTTCTCAGAACCTCGCGTGGAGTTCTTTTAAAGTCCATGTGAAGGTTCTCGCGTTTGAGTTTCTCAGAACCTCGCGTGGCATTCTTTTAGTCCATGTGAAGGTTCTCACGTTTGAGTTTCTCAGAACCTCGCGTGGCGTTCTTTTAAAGTCCATGTGAAGGTTCTCACATTTCAGTTTCTCAGAACCTCGCGTGGAGTTCTTTTAAAGTCCATGTGAAGGTTCTCACGTTTGAGTTCCTCAGAACCTCGCGTGGCGTTCTTTTAAAGTCCATGCGAAGGTTCTCACGTTTTTCTGTTTGTCCCCGTCGTAAATAATTAGCATAGTTTCACATCTGTCGAGTTGCAGTTTGTGAAGAGAATTTGACAAATAAAAGTTGAAAATGACAGGAAGTCGAGAACAGAATCCCTCTGTGATGTCATCAAAAAGCGCCATTCGGTCAAAAAGACAATTTACACCTTTTTATCACAGTTTAAACAGTAATTTAAGCAAAGAAACACGTCATCGGGTGTAATTATTTGTCAAATCATAACTATGTCATTAAAATTGTTTTTTGGCTCTTGTTTACAATCTGGTTGCTAAGAAACAGTTGTGGAATTACCTCTGTCCAACCAGGACGTGACATTACAAACGTCACCGACATTGTTTTATTGAAGTGTCATATAAACTCCAAGTATGATATCGGTTACTAGTGAGATGAGCTCCATGGTAACGCTCGGGGGAGGGGCTTTGTCGTCATTGCTGGCCCTATGTAAAGGTCTTGGAGCAGATCTTGACCCCTTGCGTCCTTGCTCCCGCCTTGGGTCCGATGGAAATGTACGGAAAGAGCTTTTCGGTGAATCTGTGTCGGTGAGTGCAAAGATGCGTCGAATCCTCGGCATCGTAGAAGGACAGAACACCTTCATCAAAGTCCAGCGTGACCCGGATCCTCTCCAGCCTCTTCGTCACTTCGACGACGTGCTCCGAATCGCCGTCGTTGTAAACCCCGTCGCCGCACCACAAGCACCAAATGCCGTATTCTTCGTCGCTGAATATTTCCCCTCTTCGGTCGACGGACGCTTTGACGACGCCGACGTCCCATCTCGGGTAGTCGCCGACCTCGACTTCCCAACTGTGCGCGCCGCCGTCGAATCCGTCCGCCCCCAAGACCATCTCTTCGTTCGTAAACCTTTCTGGATTATTCGGCGGCGCGTTCGTTTGACTTTCGGCGAACGTTACTGTCGTCAGGTCATTGGAGAGACGCAGCGACGGGCTCGTCGTATTCGGGTCGAGAATGACTGGACTATATTCCGCCAACGTCTGCAACTTCTTCCAGATTTTGAAGCCTAAATTGCCTACGATTTTGGCCTGGTTTATCAAAAGTCCCGACCCAATTTTGGGCCGAACTGGTTTGAACTCTTGTGCTTGGACTTGGCACTTAGATTTGCTGTAATCTTTCAGGAAATCCAAGTATTTTTTCGTCAGTTTTCCCTCTTCTGCTTGAAAGTTCTGGTCGATGGACGAGATCTGGTCGTCCATGTTGGAAATGTTCTGGTTTAAAGCATCCAGCTGCTGTCGCACTTGGTCCAGTTCCTCTTGAATTGCTCGGTCTCGCCTCCTTTGCTCCTCCCTCAGCTCCTCAATGCTTTCCTCCTCCTCTTTCTTCAAGAACTGATGGAACCGGCTGAACTCGGCGTGGATCTGCCTCTCGCACTCCTCCACCTGCTCAAGCGAATGCCTTTTCAGCTCGACGTAACTCTTCTCCACTTTCATGACGATGTCCTTCTCCCGCCGCCAAACCTTCAGCTGCCGTCGAATTTGCTCCTTCAGTTCCGCCGCCGCTTTGTCCAGCTCGACCACCGTGTGACGCCAATGACGAGAAAACTCACAAACGGGACACAGAACGCGACGCTCGTCCAAACAGAACATTCTGAGTTCCTCCGGGTGTCGCCCGCACCGCGCCGCTTCCTCTTGGCCGGTCTTCGGCTTCAGCGAAACCGACAGTTCTTTCAGAGCAAAGTTGACGCGAGCGTTTCTTTGGACGATCTCCTCCGGCAGATCGGGCAGGTTCGGCAAGGGTTTTGTTGCCAGAAGGTTTGGATGCAATGGAGGCAGAAACTGTGGTTACACCCGAGCGATATCGGCTCCTTAAACGTCTCGAAACAAACGGGACAAGTCAGAAAGTCTTCAAAAACCGACGCTGCCATTGTCCGTGTTTGGAAAAGTCCTGGTGTAGTCTCGGCTTGGACCTGGTTTAGACCTGGTTCAGCATAAATCCCAGTGAAGCGTGTCTTGCCTGAACGCCTGTGCAGTTCTGTGCAGTTCTGTGCAGTTCTGTGCAGTTCTGTGCAGTTCTGTGCAGTTCTGTGCAGTTCTGTGCAGTTCTGTGCAGTTGGAAGGAAACGCAGTTTCTCTGTACTTCCTGTTTAACCAGTTTCACAAGTGTGCGTCTTGGCCACCACACTGAAATACATATTTACTACTGCAGTGTAGGGCATGTGGGGGCAGTGTGGGGCAGTGTGGTGTGGGCAGTGTGGGGCAGTGTGGGGCAGTGTGGGGGCAGTGGTGGGGCAGTGTGGTGGCAGTGTGGCGCAGTGTGGGCAGTGTGGGGCAGTTGTGGGGCGTGGGCCGCGTGGGCCGCGTGGGGCCGCGTGGGGCGTTCGTGGCGCGTGGGCCGTGAGATGAATCACAATCAAATCAAACTTGAATGCGCAATTAGCAAATCTAATTTTTGAAGTGGTAAAACGTACTCAACACACAGTTCAAAACTGCTGAAGTTCTAGGTCTTTCGTCAGGTCATAGGTCATAGGTCGGTCTTTTGGTCAGTTTTAACGTGAACTTTGAACTGAAGCCTATTGTTAAAACATAATCTAAACCAGGTCTAACCAGGTCTAACCCAGGTCTAAACCAGGACTAAACCAGGTCTAACCCAGGTCTAAACAGGTCTAACCCAGGACTAACCAGGTCTAAAACATAATCTAAACCAGGTCTAACCAGGTCTAAACCAGGACTAAAACCAGGTCTAAACCAGGTCTAAACACCATAATCTAAACAGGTCTAAACCAGGTCTAAACCAGGTCTAAACCAGGTCTAAACAGGTTAAACATTCTAAACCGTCAAGGTCTAACCAGGTCTAAACCAGGTCTAAACCAGGTCTAAACCAGTCTAAACCAGGTCTAAAACCAGGTCTAACATCAAACCAGGTTAAACCAGGTCTAAACCAGCTAAACACCATTAAAGAAGAGCTTTTCTCAGTGAGTCAGTTCTTGCAGTTCTTCTCCAAAATCCCCTTTTATCTCATCGTTCTTTATTGCTCTCGTTCTCTGGAAAACAGACCGGGGAAAACTCCAAAGTCCAGGAAGTGCCCATATAAAGGCGGGAGTGGGCGGCGTGCGCCTTTGACCTTTGACCCCGGCGTCCGCGCTGAAACAGTCCATCCTTTCACAAACTCACTTTTCTCGTCGAGCGTGGACATTTGGACTTTTGACTTTTGTTTGCGACGTGTGTTTTATTAAACGAAGTTAGAACAAACGTGAAAGCGTTTTGTACTTTATCATTTCTGTTTTAAATGACATTTTGAATGAATAAAGGTTGAACTGTGGCGACCGAAGGCTCCGAAATGGAGAATATTTAAAGAGTATTAGTGATGAAAATGTGACTGTTTTGGGACGTTTTATTGAATATTGTCATGTTAAAAAAGGAATAAAAAGTATAGTCTTGATCACTTTTACGATGGTCTAACTTCACAAAGGCGTTTTAAACATGTGAGTTTTCAGTCAATGGGAGTTTCAGTTGTATTTTTACTGTAGAACTTCATTTAAATGTGTTTCCTCGTTTGTCCGAGCGTTCGGGAAACGTCGTTTGATCTCCGCCTCATTCGTGTCTGATTGGTGTGGGATTATTTCCATGACAGTAAAGTTCATTCTTTCCCCTCGAAATGACAGACTGAAAGAGGAAATGCGCTTTAGATTTCCAAAGTGACGTTTAAATGCCGTTTCTCTGGATTAACTTTAAATCCGTTTGTTTCCCAAAAGCAAAAATCACATTTTCACCGGATTAAAGAGCGTTATAATCCCTGCGCTTGAATGTGCCGCCTCCTGATTGCCGCTCTGCCGGAGGGGGTTGTGTCCCGTCTCCCGATTGGCCGATCGAGCGGCGGTTGTTGTGGAGACGTGGAGGTTCGCCGGGTCCAGACTCATTATCTGTTTTAATGAGTTTGGTGCTTAATAGACTTCAGCAGGTCTACAGGGAGCGGGGGGGTGAGGGGGGAGGGGGGGGGTTAGGGGGGGAGAGGGAAAGAGAGGGGGGGGGAGGAGAGAGGGAGGAGAGAGGGGGGAGGAGAGGGGGGGAGGAAGAGAGAGAGGGGGGGCAAAAGGGAGCAGAATGAGAGGAGATGGAGTCCAGAGTGATTCAGCATTATCTGTGCTTACGGCATTGCTTCTTTCAGGTCTAAACCAGGCTTAAAGCAGGTCTAAACCAGGCAATCAAAGCAGGCTAAACCAGGCTCAACAGCGGTCTAAAGCAGGTCTAAACCGGCTCAAAGCGAGGTCTAAACCAGGCCTCAAAGCAGGTCTAAAGCAGGTCTACAGCCAGGTCTATAACCGAGGCTATGAAGCAGGCCTAAAGCAGGTCTAAACCAGGTCTAAACCAGGCCTAAAGCAGGCCTAAAGCAGGTTGGATACAAAGGGCGTGTTTGGGCTTTACACTGTCATTTATTTAAATTCCCCAGATCTAAACCAGGTCTAGAGAAGCTAAACAGACCCAAACCAGGACTAAAGAGGTCTAAACCAGGACAAACGACTTTAGCCTCTGCTGACGTTGTGTAAAGAGTACGATTGCTCAAGCTGCTGACTTCAGCCTCATCATCATCGTCATCATCGTCGTCATCATAATAATCATAATAATCGTAATGATCATAATCAGTTTGGAGTGTGTCCAGACTCCTGGTGGACGTGACCTCAGGCGCAGGAGGTCCAGACGTGAGTTCAGGAGCCGGATTATGGACGTCATCAACCAAACTGTCATTATGAAAACACACAAACACAAACAGGTCGAGAACAAGGCCGAAGAACCAGGTCTAAGAGAACTGGAGGAGGACCAGCGAGGACCAGGGCCACCCAAAGCCCGAACCAAACCCAGTCTGATCCAGGACTCAGATGACTTCATTTTGAGGAGCTGTGTGGTTTAGTCCACATTTAGACCTGGTTTAGTCCACATTTAGACCTGGTTTAGTCACTTTCCTGTCAAAATCAACTACAAATAGAACGTTTTCGCACCAAACTGTCATTCTCTTCCTCCTCATCTCCCTCCTCTTCCTCTTCTTAATAAAAACGCTTATTCATAACGACGCACAGGATTATCACGACACAGACACACACTTTACGATGCGTTCAGGGGATTCATCTATTTAAGACAGACCAGATTTAGGATCAAACACACTCAAAAAACATGCAATTTAAATCACACTGTGCATAATAATGTTCACAACAATGTGCACAGTAATGTGCACAGTAATGTGCACAGTAATGTGCACAGTAATGTGCACAGTAATGTTCACAATAATGTTCACAATAATGTTCACAGTAATGTGCACAATAATGTTCACAATAATGTTCACAATAATGTTCACAGTAATGTGCACAGTAATGTTCACAATAATGTGCATAATAATGTTCACAATAATGTTCACAGTAATGTGCACAGTAATGTGCACAGTAATGTTCACAGTAATGTTCACAGTAATGTGCACAATAATGTTCGCAATAATGTGCATAATAATGTTCACAATAATGTGCATAATAATGTTCACAATAATGTGCACGATAATGTGCACGATAATGTTCATAATTAGTAAATCATGAAGAGCTAAACGCGCCTCCGTCGGGTTTTCTCTCGTTAAATCTTCTTTTTACATAAATAATACGCCTTTTTCCTCGTTTTTTTGTCTGTATGAACTGCCGTCTCGCCGGGTCAGACACGTAGAGATCCTTAACCGTTTTGATATGCTTTTTTTTGGGCGGTTTGTTGTGGCGGTACGTTGCGGCGGTACGTTGCGGCGGTACGTTGCGGCGGTTCGTTGCGGCGGTTCGTTGCGGCGGTTCGTTGCGGCGGTACGTTTCTGCCGCGGTGTAATTCCAGTGCGTTTTGGGCCGCGCTCCTCATGTGTTTTCCATTGGTTCATTGATGAGTCACAGCGGCTGCAGTGGATCCAGACACATTCCTGCATTCCTCCGTCGTCTGCTGCTGCTGCTGCTCGGAACGAACCCTTTTACTACGGCACATGTGCTTCTAATAACCAACACAGTCACCGGCACTTACTACAAATATTTGCGGAGCGCGATTCTGGGGTTTTCGGACACATTTAAGCCCGTTTTGCCCCATTTAGGCCACGATTTGGCTCCGGGATGTGAGCCGTCATACACAAAGAGCAGAATGAAACCTTTAAGTAGTTCGTTAGCATCATTTATGAGTGTGTTCATTATTCAGCCCTCTGCAGCTGACGTTTGTGGGCGTTAGTGTTAGCGAGTTTCCTGTTGCCATATTTAGGAGTTCCAGATTAAAGTGACGTATGACAGGTTTTTACGATTTTCTGATTTTGACTTTATTTGGTGTATTTTTACCTGTTGTACATGTAAATGATAGTTTTACGCCAATCGAGCAGGTATTTGTGGAGAAAAGTCAAAAAATGTGCAGAAAATGACAGGAAGTGACATCACACCAGGGAAACGCATTGAGTTTATGCAGAATTTACACAAAAGAAACTACTTTTTTGGCGCTCTAAACATGAATTCAGCAAAATAAAGTCGCTCTCATGTATTTTCATTTGTCAATTAAAAAAAGTGTGACATTCGATGAGTTTTGGCCCAGTGTTTGCTCGTGTGATGTCATCAATTACAAAGAGGAAGCGAAATTATAAACCTGAAAAATATTTAGCTATTCTGGGATAATATTTGTATCATTTTTAGTAGCATTTTAAACATATAAAACTAAACTGCATTTAAGTTCAATGAGTCGTCCGACCTGTAGGGGGCGCTTTAAATGCAACAGTTTGAGGACTTTTCCCATTCAAAAGATCCTCATTTCTCATCATTCTGTAACCCACGGATACGCGATCAACACAAAGCCTTCAAAAGTATTGTCCAGCTTTGGTTCAAGTCAATATAGTAATCGTGACGGGCCTAAATAAGTAGTAGTAGTATCAGTAGTAGTAGTAGTATCATTAGTAGTAGTAGGATCAGTAGTAGTAGTAGCATTAGTAGTAGTAGTATCAGTAGTAGTAGTAGTAGTAGGATCAGTAGTAGTAGTAGTAGGATCAGTAGTAGTAGTAGGATCAGTAGTAGTAGTAGGATCAGTAGTAGTAGTAGTATCAGTAGTAGTAGGATCAGTAGTAGTAGTAGGATCAGTAGTAGTAGGATCAGTAGTAGTAGTAGCAGTAGTAGCAGTAGTAGCAGTAGCAGTAGTAGCAGTAGTCAGTAGTAGTAGTAGTAGTAGTATTAGCAGTAGCAGTAGTAGCAGTAGTGGCAGTAGTAGTAGTAGCATTAGTAGTAGTAGTAGTAGTATCAGTAGCAGTAGTAGCAGTAGTAATAGCAGTAGCAGTAGTAGCAGTAGTAGTAGTAGTAGCAGTTGTAGTATCAGTAGCAGTAGTAGCAGTAGTAGTATCAGTAGTAGTATCGGTAGTAGTAGTAGTAGTATCAGTAGTAGTATCAGTAGTAGTAGTAGTAATATCAGTAGTAGTAGTAGTAGTAGTATCATCGGTAGTAGTAGTATCAGTAGTAGTAGTATCAGTAGTAGTTAAAAAAGAATACATTTTGAAGCCTTGAACAGTCTTGGAAAGTCTGGAAAATGCTCTTGGGAGTTCCCGTGAGGTGTGGGTGGATCCAAGCAGAAGATTCACAGCTGATTGTTTTGTGTTCCACTGTGATGCAACACTTCTGACGCTCGTGTAAGAGTATCAGATGAGACATTAAACTTTGTGCCAGTGTTTGTTTCACGTGGCGGTATGACCCCTTCTGACCTGCGCGCGTGCTTCTCGTCTCCTCCGTGTCTGTCTCGGAGCTGCTGCCTGTTTATCTGGGCTGTGTTTTTGTTTGTTCACTTGTGATTGACAGGTGTGTGTGTTTGATTGACAGGTGGTGACCCCGTCTCGTGTGGGACAGTCCTACAGCTTCAGCGCCGCACAGCAGAACCAGCAGGACCTCTACGACGTCCCGCCCTCCAGAGCTCAGGGGGTGAGTTTAACCGTGTTCACGCGGAACAACGGCTGCGCCAAAATGTCTATTTAGTTATTCAATATTTGATTTATTTGTCCAAATCCCAAGTCCATTCATTGAAAATTTGAATTAAATACGTATATTTCTTACTTGAACTGCAACTACTCGACTATTATTAATATAACTGTACTTTTAATCGTCATAATTTGTTATCTGAACGATTCAGACTCTAAAAAACATGCAAAATCTGAGGTATTATTAAAACAAAATGGCAAAATAGCATCAACTATTTCTGATGTTCATAAACAAGAGAAATAATTGTTTGACTTCTAGAATAACGGCTGCAGCTCTACGGCCGACACAGGACGATAATAATAATAATAATAATAATAATGATAATAATAATAGTAATAATCATAAAAATAGAAGATTTAGTTCATTTTTGACAAATGTAAATTCGGACTTCATTTGGAAATGGACAAACACTTTTCTTTAATACTCTGGTCTTTTTGTGTTTTGTTCGGTTTAGTTGTTTATAAAAATTGAAAAAAGAAGAATATTTCGTCCCTGAATTGTACAAAACTGACTCTTGACCATCTCGGACCGTCTGTAACTCGGCACAAACCTTCTGGTCTCCTCCAGGTGTATGACGTTCCTCCAGGCCACGCGCTGAGCTCTCCGTACCCAGCGCAGAGCCGCTCGGCCGGGCAGAGCCTGTACGACGTGCCCGCCCCGCCTCAGCCACAGGGGGTCTACGACGTCCCGCCCACTGCGTCCGCTCAGGGGGTGAGGACTCCGGCTTTACTCTCGAAACGTGAATTCTAAATAACTAACTAAATAAAGTCGCTCTCATATTTTTTTCATTTGTCAAATTAAAGATGAGTTTTGGCCCAGTGATTGCTGGGTAATTTCCTAGTGTGATGTCATCGATTACAAACAGGAAGTGAGATTATAAACCTAAAAATGTGCTATTCTTGGATGACATTGCTCAATTCAAACTATATTTAACTTTTTAGTTCAATGAGTCGTCCGACCTGTAGGGGGCGCTTTAAAAGCTAACCCAGCGTCCAGAACAGAGTCGTTTTCACATTTTAAACCTCACATCCCACAGAAGGTTTAAGTATCTCAGCGTTTTGCACATTTTCAGACACATATTTGAACGTTTTCCAAAGCGCGGAATTATGACTGATTTTATATGTATTTGTAAATTCATCCATTCATTATTTAGTGCTTTTCCATTATTTTGAGGGGTTTCAAGGACGTATCTTCACAACAGCAGAAAGGGGACGGCGGGTGGTGGATTATTGAGAGATTTGGATGTGAATTGGGATCTTAAATCTGCCTTTTGACCCATAAATCCACCGTTTGCTCATAGGTTTGGTCTGGCTGGTGCACTTAAGGCACAGATACACGGTCAGATCGTTCTAGGCCTAAATACGTGGAGACACAGAACGGAGGGCAAAACGACTACAAGTTGTGCATCTCGCTCTGTTTCTCACACGTGAAAGGTTTTCCTGATAACGTAAGACTTTTCGGTGATACTTTAACCCCGTTTCAACGTGTTTATTCTTGTCCTTTTGTTACACTTTAATAGCCTGTTCAAAATAACTTTACGCCTCCTGCAGCTTGAACGTCTCTCAGTCAAAACAGGGAAGTGGTGGTCGCTCGGGTCCAAAAACATTACCGGATCAACTCGGACTCTCCGGTTTCGCCTAACGACCGGCCGCAAACGACCCGAACGCCAAAGCCCCGAAAGCGTTCCTGCGGTGGATTTAAATGAGGGCTTTTCCTGCCAGAACTCTGGACCAAAACCGCTCCGACGTGTTGTGGAGTCGGTGGAGTTCGCTCCGGAGGCCAAGGACCCGAGCGCGCCAACGTTGGCACAATCCGGGAAAAGGGCCTGGGGAGATCGACCATTTGGTTTAATATTTGATTCTAGATGTTCTTAATTTAGGGGTTTATTTTTATTATCGTGACGTCAAAATCCTGTCTTTCCGAGATAAAAGCGCTTGAATTCGATCTTTATTCGTTGTTATGCCAACTCGACGGGTAAAACCACTGATAAGCGACACGGTTGGATGGACTCAACTGGGGACGTGATGGTCCAAGTCATGATCGGAAAAACATGAGCCCCCCCTTGAGGGCCGCACAATCAGTCAAATATAATATAATATGAGATTGGGTCAAACTCCAGCTCTAGAATGTATAAAGTTAGTTATATACCCTGCACCTTACTTCGTAGAATATAGAGATAGAATTCTTTTTTGGTTATTTGTGGTTTTGCTTTTTAGGCAATTAAATAAGTCGTTAATGAAGACAACTTTTGGCAGTTTTACCCAAAATGTCCCCTTGGCTTATTATCCTTCAAGATTTGTAGTGTGAAATAGTGCAAAAAATAATGACTTCTTCCGTCTTTGTCCACAGATCTACTCCGTCCCTCCCTGCAGGACCAACTCCGACCACCAGGACGCGAACTACGACTTCCCGCAGCCTCAGAAGTCTCTCAAAGCCGAGGGCGTTTACGACATCCCGCCTCCTGCGCTGACCAAACCGACGCAGATCTCCTCTCAGTCCCTCTACGACTACCCTCCCTCCAACCCCGAAAGCTCCGCCCCCTCCACGCGCAACTCCCACAACAACAACAACAACGAGGGGATCTACGACGTCCCCCCGCCCGCATTGGCCAGCTCCGGATCGGACATTTACGACATTCCCCGAGGCAGCGTCCCGAGTCGCGGCTCTCCGAACGACGGCAAAGGGATTTACGACGTCCCGGTCCAAGACTCGCGGGTGTCCGATCTCACCGACGGCGTGAACAGACTCTCGTTCTCGAGCACCGGCAGCACTCGCAGCAGCATGTCCACCTCGTCCTCCTCCACCGGGTCCGCCGCCGAAGGTCGACTCGCTCTGGACCTGGACAGCGCGTTGCAAAGGTCGTACCGCTTGCTGCAAAACGTGGAAGTGGCCGTCGGGAACTTGCACGCGATGGCGGCGTCTCCCCATTGGCGGACGTTTGCGTTCATGGAGAGACACGCCAACGACGTGCGCGCCATCCTGGACAGAGTTCGAGCGGCCGTCGCGGATTTTGTCGTTTTCGGAAGAGGCGCGGCGGCTAACGCTACCGCCTTGTCCGACTGTAGCCTCCACAGTAAGCTACGGAAGCAGCTAGCGAGGCTGGAAGACTCGCAGCAGATCGTCATACAGATTTATCAGGTTTTGGACAACAGCGGGTGGGCGATCAACGCGCTGGCGACTTCCCACGCCGCGCGGCACAACAAAACGGACGACGTGGACCGGTTCGTGATGGTGTCCAGGACCGTGCCGGACGACGCCAAGCAGCTAGCGTCGACGATTAGCGCCAACGCGGAGCTGCTTTTCCGGAGGTCGCACGCCGAGGGGAGTCCGGACGAGACGCACACCGCGCTGAGCTCGCCGCCGTCGGACAACGAGAGCTACGGAAAGCCCTTCCCCGCCGCAAACCTCCAGGACAAAGACAACATGAACCACAGCGAGAAGTGCGTGAAGAGCTGGATGGAGGACTACGACTACGTCCACCTGCAGGTACACACTGGTACTGCACAAACATAGAGCTGCAACTGTTTTAGTAGAAACTTTTGAAATACATTATCAAACAAATAAGACGTACATAAATAAGTGTTATTGTCATTGTGGTCGTGTTCCTTCCAAATGTAAGTGTAAATATTGAGGAAAATCAGAAATACTTTATTCTTTTTTCCATTTTTGATTTAATAATCCCATCGTTTTTTGTTATAAAAGGCGTTTTAGAGTCTGTTTGGTCCAAAGTATGATTATGAGCATCAAAATGTCACGATTAGTCTCTTAATCGCTGTATTTATTTATCCATCCATCTCTAATCACATATTTATGATTAGGAGGAGGCCATTTTTACCAAATTACACTATAATCTAAACACAGGATTTATGGTTTACAGTGTTTCTCATGAAGGAGATCATAAAGTCTGAAAAAGACCTGGCTATTATTATTATTATTATCATTATCATTATTATTATTATTATCATTATTATTACTATTATTGTTATTATTATTATTATTATCATTATTATTATCATTATTATTATCATTATTATTACTATTATTATTACTATTATTGTTATTATCATTATTATTATCATTATTATTATTATTATTATTATCATTATCATTATTATTATTATTATCATTATTATTACTATTATTGTTATTATTATTATTATTATCATTATTATTATTATTATTATTATTATTATTATCATTATTATTATCATTATTATCATCATTATTATTATCATTATCATAAACTAAATCACACTGTGTTGCTGATCGTTTTGTCTTAAACATAAAAAGTCACTGCCCTGTGAAAACAAAGCTGATTATTACACGTGTCATGTTATTTTTAGTCATGTTACTTTTAAACACCACTAAATGTATGGAAAAGTAAAAAGTGAGTTGTGCCACCGCAGTTTGGGTAAAACGTTGGACTTTAAGTTAAATAATCAATAGAAAATAGCAAACTTCTCGCATGAAGTACACTTAAAATGAAATATTGCCTGTAAAAAAGTGTTTTTATCTAATTATTGTATGTGATTCTGAGGAATTCGTAGATGAATTTAACTGACTAAAAAGCTTCTTATTATTGTAAATGTACCTTTTACAGAAGGAGAAAACGATTAAACCTCATTAAAACACACCAGACGAACACATCCACGTTTGACTTTTCGAGCGTTCGTTTAGCGCGGCGGCGGCGGCGGCGGCGGTGGGCGTGATCAGTGACACTCAAACGTTTCCTTTGTTCACCTTCAGGGCAAAGAAGACTTCGAGCGACACCAGAAAGCGCTCCTGGAGAAAGAGAACATCATCAAGCAACACCAGGTGGCGCTGGGGCCGGAGCAGGTGACCACGGCTTACATTATACTTTATGTACAAGTATATGCAAACGTCGTTGTTAGCGCCGCGGCTAACCATCGCTTTGCTAACAGTTCAGTCTTTCGATTAATGTTCTTGTTTTTTCCATCTTTTTGGTGTAATTCCCGCTCTGCCTGAATCATAAAACCTCTTGACGTTCATGTATAGTCCAGATAACGACTATTCGATCACTAAATTATGATCGATTAGCTGCGATTAACTTGTTTCAGCCTTAGTTTTTACGTCAATCCAGCAGAAAAATGAGTGACCTTGTCTTTAAAGGGCCCATGACAGGTTTTTACGATGTTCTAATGTTGACTTTATTTGGTGTGTTTAAACCTGTCGTACATATAAATGATAGTTTTACACCGATTGAGCAGGGATTTGTGGAGAAAATGTAGAAAATGTGTAGAAAATGACAGGAAGTGACATCACAGCAGGGACATTTCTCGTTCCAGTCATAGTTTATGCAGAATTTACACAAAGAAACAACTTTGTTTGACTCTCTAAACATGAATCCAACAAAATAAAGTTGGGGGTTTTTTTGTCACATTTTTTAAAAATCCTACTGTGATGTCATCAATTACAAACAGGAAGTGAAATTATAAACCTAAAAAGAGGGGGGGGAGATAAATTTAGACATCGCCGGCCGCCGGCGGGAAGGACGTGCGATTTACGGGCGCGAAACGGCGAGCGGCGCGTCTGCGATCTCTGCGGAAGAAACCTGAACGAGCGTGAACCTGGTCCGTCTGAAGAGAACCTGAGCTCATGCTTCCTCCAACCGTTTCACAAACTTAAAGCGCCCCCTACAGGTCGGACGACTCGTTGAACTAAAATGCAGTGAAGATAAATATGTTATCACAGGTTTTAGGTTTATAATTTCACTTCCTGTTTGTAATTGATGACATCACACATTTGCGTCTCATTATTGACACGTGTTGGTCTGGTTTTCGCCCGCAGATAAACCAGTTCAAGCGTCTGGAGCAGGAGGTGAGCAAACCGGTGGAAAACGACATTTCTCAGTGGATCACGCAGCAGCGTTTTGGCCTCACCCCGAATCTGAGCTCCAAAAAGCCCGAGCCGGCGTCCAGCAGCCCCGCCCCGCACCTCTGCTCGCGGGACAAGCAGCTCCTCGTCTTCTACTCGGACCAGTGCGGGCAACACTTCCTCACGCTGCTCAGTGCCATGGACGCCTTCTTCTCCTGCGTCAGCGCCGGGCAGCCCCCGCGCATCTTCGTGGCGCACAGCAAGTTCGTGATCCTGAGCGCGCACAAGCTGGTCTTCATCGGCGACACGCTCTCGCGGCAGGTGTCCGCCCCCGAGCTGGCCAACCGCGTGATGAACGCCAGCAACGTGCTGTGCGACCTGCTGAAGACGGTGGTGGGCGCGACCAAGGCGGCGGCGCTGAACTACCCCAACACGGCGGCGGTCCAGGAGATGGTGGACCGCGTGACGGAACTGTCGCAGCACTCGCAGCAGTTCAAGGAGCAGCTGCTGCACATGTCGCAGTCGTGATCGCCGCGGCGGGGGTTTCCGTGTTAAAGGGGCACTGCGGCACTTTCCCGGTGGAGGGTTCGCTCTTGTTCTTGTTCTGTCACAACACGGCTGAATGAAAGCGTTAGCCGCATACGTTAGCCGCATACGTTAGCCGCTTACGTTAGCCGCATACGTTAGCCGCATACGTTAGCCTCATACGTTAGCCTCATACGTTAGCCTCATACGTTAGCCGCTTACGTTAGCCGCTTACGTTAGCCGCTTACGTTAGCCGCTTACGTTAGCCGCTTACCTTAGCCGCATACGTTAGCCGCATACGTTAGCCGCCTACGTTAGCCGCCTACGTTAGCCGCTTACTTCAACAGGTAAAAAGATTGATAGTTTTCCATCTGAGGGAAAAGCAAAATAATCCAGTCCGTTTTCTTCACGAGCGTGAAATCCACGTTCAATAAACCCCGTGTAATTAAGTTTAGTTCATAAATCCTGCGGTGTTTTTATGAGGTTTCCGAGTCATAAACGTTACTTCTTCAACCTCCAGCGCAAATATCGTCTTGCAAAAACGAAACCGCACTTTACTGCAGAGAAAACGCTGAGCTCCACGGAACATTCCACCTCATTTAGTGAACGAGAAGCCGCCGCGGCCGTGACCGTGAAGGCGTGCGCTCCCACCGCCAAAGTCCCGCAGTGCCCCCTTTACGAAGTCGCGTCCAACGTTCTGAGCGACTTCAGGTGTGCAAAGTGAAAACAGAGAGTTCTTTTTGTTCTGGACAAACGGACGTGTCGTAATGTTTCGGCCGATCCACCATTAAAGGGTCCCTATGGGGTTTTCCATTACATTGCAATTTTGTGAATAAATCAAATGAAAATAATTACAAAGAACACGTTATCGACCTCGCGAGCGAAGGTTTGTCCGATGATTCTTTTAGATTTGTCCCATTGACTTAGCTGCCTCGTGCAATGTTTTATACAACTTGTTTTGTCTTTAAATTATTAATATTTGAACACGGTGGCATTTGTCCCCAGTTAAATCTATTAAAAATTATAATTAAATTAATCCAATGAACAAAATGAGCTTCTCAAACTCCATGGGAACGCCGAGATAACTTTATTAACCTATTATTAAACCGCGGTCGTTCATTTCAGTGTGTTTTGTCTGTAATAAATGCTGTACTTATTTTAACATTTATATATATTTTGCCTCGTGTTTTAGCCGGTTTTAGACGCTGTACATATATATCTTTGTGTAAATATTGGCTCTATTTTGTTTAGATGGTTTTATAAAACGCTTTGGACGTTAGCGTGTGTCTCGTAGTGTCTGTCGATGTCTCTGGTACATTCCTGGTTCGAAGCACCTTAGAACATCCCGGGTTTGTTTGGGTTTGAACGGCTGAACTTGTGCCTCTTCTGCAGCGTTTTTCATGTCTGTCCGTGTCATGCTGAACGATTCTCCACAAAGTAAAGACTTCTCTGTGCAAACTGGGCTCCGTTCTGTTGTTTTTATTCACCGTCGGAGGAGATGGGCACTTCAGATGAAAGCGGGTCAGAATTCTACGGTTGAACGGGTCAGATTGTTTGACCTGGTTTATTTTGGTTTTCATCTTCAGGTGAGAACCCGCTGAGATCGAGACCTCTTTTTAAAGGCTGACCTGTGGGAAAAGGGGAAAACGTCGCGGCACAAAAATCACAAAAACATCTACACAATTAAGAGACATTTAACAATTGCCCTGAACATGTGGCCCATTTGACCTGAACATGTGGCCCATTTGACCTGAACATGTGGCCCATTTGCCCTGAACATGTGGCCCATTTCACGCTGAACATGTGGCCCATTTCACCTGAACATGTGGCCCATTTCACTGAACATGTGCCATTTGCCTGAACATGTGGCCCATTTGCCTGAACATGTGCCCACAAGTAAATTGTAGTTTTACACCAATCGAGCAGGTATTTGTGGAGAAAACGTTGAAAAATGTGTAGAAAATGACAGGAAGTGACATCACAACTTTTTTGCCCCTTTAACAGGAATTCAACAAAATAAAGTCGCACTCAAATATTTTTATTTGTCAAATATTAAAAAATTGTGATTAGTTTTGGCCCAGTGGTTGCTGGGCAATTCCTATGGTGAAGTCATCAATTACAAACAGGAAGTCAAATTATAAACCTAAAAAACCAGCTATTCTGTGCAGGGGCGGGGCAGCATCCCTAACATAATACATCAAATGGCCGCAATCCGATTTGACACGGGGAAATAAACCATCCTAAAACCCAACTTCATCCCATATTTTAGGCAGCGCCATCATTAAAATACTACTTCAAATAAACAAGTCTTAAAACGCTGTGTGTTTTATTACAATCGGACTCATATTCACGGAGAAATTAGTTTAAGAGGAAGTGAATGTAGATGCAAAATACAAAGACACACGGTGCGAGCACGACGACATACGGCAATCTGACGCTTTGAAATGAAACTTTCTTGTCCAGACCAGACTCATGGGTCAAAAGACAACATGTATCACTGCACAACACACACGTGTATCACCGCACAGAGGGGAGGGCACTGCTGTGAAAACATTTTTGTAATTTTTAGCTAAATTTTATATATATTTATCTTGTCATATGACTGCTTATTGTTTGGATGGTATATATGTCCCAAATCATCCGATAAAAACAGTCAGACACGGATCAGATTTACTGCACTGAATGTTTATAGGATATTTACCGTAGAATTCAGACTATTGCGTGCACCTGAATACACGCCTCAGGAGTTTTAACATGACTCTTCACCCGGGCCGCGTGGTTCCTATACGACCTGTGCAAAAGGCCCTGTCACTTTTGTTTCCATCATGCGCTTGTAGTTAGTGAAGTTCCAGTAGGGGGCGCTCCAGCCTTTGCATGATAGTGTGCTTCATGATGTCACCTGCTTTCCTTTCCGTCCCGCTTAGCAAGGGCGCTGCCTCCTTTGCATGATAGCATGCTTTGTGACATCACGTGCTTTGTGACATCACGTGCTTTGAAGATAAAAGGTATATAAGGCGCGGCACGAGCCCGTAACATTATGGACGCCAACCGCCATTAAACGCCAAAGAAGAAGAAGCAAGAGAGTTCCGAGATTAGCAGAGAATCAGAACGCAATCTGTGTGTACCTGTGAGGACACCAGCCGCCATAAAAGACCCCCAAAGAAGAAGCTGATCTCATTCTAACCGGAGCAATGAAGGCTTTTTTGATGCTTCTCGTTTTCCTCGCTGTGGCCAGGCATGTTTATGGTGAGTGCCCCAGACCCACAGGCAAAGAGAACATGGACCTGGTCACTAGCGTCCAGTTCCCAGCACCTGAAGGCACCTCAGTCACCTTTGAGTGTCTGGTGGGTACAGAGGACTGAGATCTGGCACTGTCACCTGCTCCAACGGACAATGGAGCCATTTGCAGCTGATTTGTGAAAAAAAAACCTGTGGTTCTGCTGGAGAGTGGAACATGGAAGGGTCCATTACGACCAAGGCACGAGTTTGGAGCTATTGTTCACGTCGTATGTGACGAAGGCTATAATGCGGTGGGATAAAAAATGGACTCTACTGTGGAACAAAAGCTGGGTCCGGCGTTAGTTCAATGTGAAGCGACCGTGTGTGAGCCGCCAAATCCAATCGCTAACGGATACTTCAGTCCCGAGAAGGAGGTCTACCAGTTCTCGGAGGTCGTCACGTACACTTGCAATGGACGGTACAGAATAAACGGCTCTGAACACCTCGAGTGCACGGCCGACGACGATTCGACAACGTGCCACCAACATGTGTCTTGGAGGAATGTCCACATCCTCAGATCGAGTACGGGGTTGTGGCTTCTGGTTCGCGTCCCCCCTACAATCTCTCGACGTTGGTCACGTTCCGGTGTGATGTTGGCTACAACATGGTGGGACTTCGACAGTGTTACCTGTGACATCGACAGCAAGTGGTCTCCCGATCTTCCAACATGCAACCCAACTGAATGCCAGGCTCCTGAAATCAAAGACGGTGTGGTGCTGGACGGTGGTCTCACGTACAAGTTCTCAGAGACGGTGGCGCTGAAGTGCTCAGAGGGATACAAGTTAACAGGGGACAGTACGCTGACCTGTGGAGAGAAGGGCCAGTGGTCTGGGACCTTTCCCGAATGTACCCCGATACAGTGCACTGCCCCCACAGTGGAGGGTGGCGTGCTGGCGGATGGTTCCCGCCCCTCGTATGAGTACATGGACTCCGTGGTGTTTACATGCCTCTCTGGACCCAATATGAAAGGAGAGATCAACGTGACCTGTGACCTAAAGGGCCAGTGGTCTCCCAAACTTCCAGAGTGCACATCAAACACCACATTATTGATTTGTCTCGTCGTACTGGGCGTCGCCTGTGGCATCGCTGGTATTGGAGCTGGCATTTACTTTGGACTCGTAAAGAATGAAAAGCGGACGTACGACTTCAATAAAAATGACCCTATCATTTTTATGGAAGTCCCACCCTTTATCCCATGACAGAACATTTACCCGGCCTGTTGCGAGACTGGTTTTGCTGCCGGCCCTCGCGGCGAAGACCAAGAACAGTCAGTTTGAACAGTTTAAAACTAAAAACCCTTTTGTTTAAAGCAAATGTTCTTCATTCACGTGTCAAGTTTCTAGACTGTTGTCCCTCCATTTGTCTAACGTCTGTTGTTCTCCATCTTTTGCTGTATTTGTTCTTGTTGTCTTGTATTTGTAAATAAAATAATTTAAAAAATAAATGTGCCCATTTAAAAACATAGGAACTGAGAGTTATAATCCAAATGTGCAGTAAAAGTTAGAAAATATTAATAATAATAAGAGTTCAACAGGAGCAAAACTTTATATATATTTATCTTAACTGCACTTTAGCTCAATGAGTCGTCCGACCTGTAGGGGGCACTTTAAACGTCATCTTCATCACCTAAACTGAGTAACGGTATAAAAGGGGAATTGTCCACATGTATGATTACTGTTTGTTTGGAATGTAATTTGTCACAATCATCCGATAAAATCCGACGGTGTAATTTACTGGCACTGATGTTATAGGATATTTACCGTAGAATTCACTATTGGCGTGCACCTGATCACGGCCTAGGAGTTTTTAACATGACTCTTCACCCGTGCGCGTGGTTGCTTATCGCATTGTAAAAGCGTCATTTCTGTTTCCCATGCGCTTGTAGTTAGTGGAGGTCCAGTAGGGGCGCGTCAGCTTGCGATAGATGTCTTCATGATGTCACATCTCTTCTCTTTCCGTCCCTTAGTCAAGGCGCTTGCCTCCTTTGCATGATAGCATGCCTTTGTGAATCAAACCTTGTGACATCACGTGCTTTGAAGATAAAAGGTATATAAGGCGCGGTCAAGCACGATCCGTATCATTTGGACGCCAACCCACTTCAAAGCTGGCCCAGAAGAGAAGAGCAAGAGAGGTTCGAGATTGACAGAGAATCAGAACAGTAATCTGTGTGTATGTGAGGAACCAGCACGCCATAAAAGACTCCAAAGAGAAGCTGATCTATTTAACCGAGCAATGAGCTTTTTTGATGTTCTCGTTTTTCTCTGCTGTGGCAGGCATAGTGTTATGGTTGAGTCCCAGACTCACAGGCAAGAGAACTGGACTGGTCACGTAGGTCCAGTTCCGCAGCACTGAAGGCACTCAGTCACTTTGAGTGTTGTGGCTACAGAGGATTGGATCTGGAATCTGTCAGTGCTCCAACGGACAATGGATCTCATGTTGCAGTGATTGTAATGAAACCTGTGGGTAGTTTTATTCTGGAGGTGTTCTGGAGGTGGTTTTGGAGGTGGTGTGGAGGTGTGTTCTGGGTGGTGCTGGAGGTGTGTCGGAGGTGGGCTGGAGGTGTCTGGTAGGTGGTGCTGGAGGTTGTGCTGTCTGTGTATGGATCGTCTCAGGTACAATCTCGAGAACGGTGAAGCTGAAGTGAGAGGGATACAAGTAAACTGGGGAGGCAACGCTGACCTGGAAGAGACGGGCAGTGGTCTGGAACCTTTCCCAAATGTGTGCTGGTGAATGTCCAATCCTCAGATCGAGCACGGGTTGTGGCTTCTGGATCGCGTCCCTACACTCTCTTAACGTCGGTCACGTTAGTGTGATGTTGGTACAATGGTGGGCTGTGACAGTGTTACCTTGACATCGCAAGCAAGTGGTCTCTCCGATCTTCCAATTCAACCCAACGAATGCCAGGCTCCTGAATCAAAGACGGTGTGTGCTGACGGTGTCTACGTACAGTGATTTCAGAGACGTGGCGCTGAAGTGCTCAGAGGATCCAAGTTAACAGGGACAGTACGCTGCTGTGGAGAGAAGGGCCAGTGGTTCCCAGACTTCCAGAATGCACAACAAACAAGCGTTACTGAAAAGTTCTACTCGTCATATTGGCGCGTCTGGGCGTCGCCTGTGGCAATCGCTGGTATTGGAGCTGGCTTTAGCTTTGAACTCTAAAGAAAAGCGAGGGGGAACATACGACTCACGTCAGAACATTGCCTTGCAGATCTAAAACTGGATAAAGAGAGTAGAACATTTACCCGCTTCTCGAGCGAAAGAGCAGTCAGCTTGAAGACTAAGAGCAGTCAGCTTGAAACACTCTAAAACTAAAGACCTTTTGTTGTAAGCAAAGTGACTTTTGTCAAGTTTCTAGATGTCCGTCCCATTGTCTTTGCAGTATTTGTTCTTGTTGTCTCATTGTTTTACTGTTTTGTATTTGTAAGTATAAATAAATTAAATATAATGTGCCATTTAAATATGAGACAACGATGAGAGTTATGATCATATGTTGCATAAAGTGACGAAATAATAATATATAAGAGTTACAGAGGATACTTTCTTTCATTTTTTTATTTATCAATAACTCTAGAACTTATTTTTTAAATTTGATTAATTTAGTTCTATTCTTGACTTATTTTTTCTACTTTCAAATAAAGAAAATATTTTTTTTTTTTTTGAAGTGAAAGTGAAGTACAAGTTCTGAGTCTGCAGGATTGATCTCCAAGAACACAGACTTGTTGCTTAAGCTCTACTGCCACCCAGTGTTACAACTTGAGCATTACAACATTTCTATTCAACAGTAAATGTTTGTTTGAGGACCGGCCCCCCACTTGGGGCTCACTTTCCCACTTTACTTTTACTCTTCTTTGAAGCCCCCCAAACAGGCCCCCAAACAGGCCCCCAACAGGCCCCCAACAGGCCCCCAACTCTTGAAAAAGACGTTCTGATCCCAGGGTTTTTTACGTGGTCATATAAAGGTTCTAAACCAGGTCTAAACCAGGACAACAACAAATGTCACTTAAAGTTCACATGAAGTTTGGTGGATAAAACCTGTGGTGAATATTTATCAGTTTTACTTCCGTTAAGTCGCAGTTTGTGAAGACATTTTGAAAAATTAGCGTTTAAAATGACAGGAAGTGGAGCTGAATCCCTCTGTGATGTCATCAGCGTGCGACACAGTTGACACTTAACTGACACTAACTGACACTTTAAACCGTGGTTGGACTAAATAAAGGTGTTTTATGGTGTTATTGTGTCAGAGCAGAACTGTTGTCATTTATGTGGAGTTGGGCTCTTGTTTACAGTCCGGTTGCTAGGTAACAGCTGTGGAATGACCTCTGCCTGTGTCATATTTGTGCTCACGTTCAACCAGGAAGAACAATTATAAACTTTACACAAACGGACAAACGTTGAGTCAAACAGAACAGTTTTTTTCTGTAAATACTTGATTTTATTGAGGATCTAAGTGAAAGCCGTTATATCAACATCTGGAAAACAATGTCACAATGTTGAGCCAGTGAGGTAATAGTTCAGTAAATATTTCAAAGAGGATTTCAAGTGTTAGTTTCAGCAAATGTCGATTACAAAAATATCGGCGTTTGTTTGGCCCGAGGCACAAGACACGATTTCCACTTCATTTCAACTCGACAGTTTCACTGCGTCTTTGTCAAAACACGTTTAAAAAAAAATGTTGGAGGACAAAATGTGCAAGAACAAAGTGAAATGCACCGTGAAATGAAACAGGGTTTGAGATAGTTTCAGTAGAATCATGTGCAAAACTTGGATTAAATGACAGAAGTTACGCTTGTGTGTTCATAAATACAACCGAGTTTTGTGTCGTTATCGAAGTTATGAATCCAAAAGAAGTCAGTGTGAAGGGAACGAGGGAAGGAGGAGACGAGGGAAGGAGGAGACGAGGGAAGGAGGAGACGAGGGAAGGAGGAGACGAGGGAAGGAGGAGACGAGGGAAGGAGGAGACGAGGGAAGGAGGAGACGAGGCATTAGGAGGATCTGGAAACACGTGAAGGAGTTTGACTTTGGCACAATTTGAAAGATCTGTTTGAAAAACTCACTTGGATTTATGTGGTTTTGTAATAAGTCTCTTTAGGGCTTAACCAGGTCTAAACCAGGCCTAAACCAGGCCTAAACCAGGCCTAAACCAGGCCTAAACCAGGCCTAAACCAGGCCTAAACCAGGCCTAAACGCAGGGTTCAAACCAGGGACTAAAACCAGGAGCTAAACCAGGACTAAACCAGGGACTAAACCAGTCTAAACCAGGCCTAAACCAGGCCTAACCAGGATTAACCAGGATTAAACCAGGCTAAACCAGGCCTAAACCAGGCCTAAACCAGGCGTAAACCAGGTGTAAAACCAGGATTAAAACAGGCTGAAACCAGGCCTAAAACCAAGGCCTAAACCCAGGTCTAACCCAGGTGTAAACCAGGATTAAACAGGTCTAAAAACAGGCCTAAACCAGGCCTAAACCAGGCCTAAACCAGGACTAAACCAGGACTAAACCAGGTCTAAACCAGGCCATAAACCAGGCCAAACCAGGTCTAAACCAAGGATTAAACCAGGCCCTAAACCAGCCTAAACCAGGCCTAAACCAGGTCTAACCCAGGTGGTAAACCAGGATTAAACCAGTCTAAACCAGGCCGAAACCAGGCCGAACCCAGGTCTAACCCAGGTGTAAACCAGGATTAAACCAGGTCCAAAACCAAAACCAAGGCCCAAAACAGTTCATTCAGATTTGAGGACTAAATCTCTCTCTTGGAGGTCCAGGATGAAGCCGGTCCATCGAGTCATAGTTTTAATGGTAATAATACAAATATTTTAATCACCTTTTAAAATGTCACTTTTGCTCAAGCGATTAAAACACACGTCCTGTGTTCTAACGGCATGTGCAGAGGGAAGCTAATAAAGTTCTATAGAGTTTGAACCACGTCACTTCATGTAGTGTAATCCTCCACACAGAGAGGCGGAGCCCGCATGGAGCCGCGTGGAGCCCGCCCGGACCCGGTGGAGTTCTGGGCGCGTCTGAAGGCACGATGGAGGCGACTCACGTTTCAAACAGACGCCGAGAACTTTGAGGAGGCGATTTTGACCAGGAAAAGAACCCTGGACACTGGATCACGCAGCTGTGGGACACTGCACTAAGGAACAACATTTCCATGGAAACGAAGCAGGAGGAGCGTCTCCAGGCCAGGTAGGAGTCAGGTTTGGTTGGAGATGCGGCTCACGGGAAGCGCGCGCGTCTTCCTACGTTTTTCAGAGCAATAAAAACACAAAAGGAAGTCTATTTTGACACTAAAAATGAGTTCAATATGAGGCTAAATGTTTAAATCAACAGTGATTTGTAACGTTTCAGAAGCAGATTAAATAATAAAACATATCTTGAACCTTAGAGACGTTTTCTGACTTGTTTTTTCTGACGTTTACTTGAAGTCGCGGTTCTATTTCTGCACAGTTCTGAAGGATCTGTTCAACGTTATCGCTCAATATCGCCCCCCTCAGGCCGTATGATATTCAAAGTGTTGGGTGTAAATAAAGTAAAGTGGCTGTTACAAACCTAAACCCGCACAAAGGAATGGACAGACAATAATAAAACACAAGCGTTTCCCTTTTGGAGCTGAACGAGGCCTGGTCTGACCTAGATTCTGACGTTTAGAGCAGTCTTTGGAGCGGGCGTTACTTCACGTGGGCGGACTTCGGGGGAGGCCAGTCTTTGCCGGGCGGACTTGGGTCGGGTCCTCAGTGGCGCGGGGCCGGGCCAGTCTGGCGCTCGGACTCGGGCCTGGACTGGACGGCTCTTGGACTCCTGCGGCTCGGCCTGAGGAGTCGTCGCGTCGCTCACGAGTTCGCGCAGAAATTGAACTTGGACAAGAAGAGTGAAGAGCTGCCACACCACGTACCAGCCTGAAGGGGGCAGAAGAGAGGGGGGGGGCCAACGTGAGTCACGAGCTTCAAAACGTTCTAAAAAGGTTAAATACTCGTCCTCATTAGCGAACACGTCGCTTCAATCTGGAACATTCCCACGGGCTTTGAAAACTGCGGTCCTAAAGAAGAGCCGCGATACTGAGTCATGACCCGCCCATCAGCAATCTGCCATTTTGGGGGGGGCGTCATCGAAACTGCCCCAAATTGGTTGGTTCAATATGGAAGACAGGAAGTGCTTTGTTGAAATTGGTAACGGTGCCCCTGACCTGTGGGGTGCCTCAAGGGTCACTCTTGGGACCCCTTCTGTTCAACCTCTACATGTTGCCATGAGGTCAGCGGATACGCAGCAAAAATGTGTCCAATCACAATGAGGCAGACGACACAAATTCATTAAAATTCTGTAAGTGGCAAAAGCACAAACGACTCTAGATTCCACTTTATTTTGAAAGTGAGGAAAAGAATGCCCGTTTCACTTCCACAATGAAACCCACACTGAACATTTGACCCAAACTGTGATGAGCTTTTCTTCTGCAGCAGGAGCCGGTCTGAGGACGGCGTCGTTGAGGCCGCGTTTCTAAACTTAGCAGAGCGCAGTCGGCGTTTCTCAGAGAGCGAGAATCTGAGCAAACATGAGCCGCGTTCGCCTCGGCCAAACTAAAAATGGAAATCGCCAAACCACAGCAGCAACTCAAGGGCCCTCGATTACACACGTCCACCGCGCGCCGCCCGCCGTCACCAGGAGGGCGGGGCGACAAACCAGTATCTCTGAGGTCGACTGGTCAGCGATTAATTCTATTGGACGTTTTAACCTCATAAAGCTGAAATATGGCGATTGAAAGCTTCTAGACAACGAATATTGACAAATGTGACAAATGAACGGAAACGATTTTGGCTCTTTTTGGTCATTTAGATCGACTGCCACCGTCCTTTGTTGTAAAAGTTTCCGTATAGGTCAGGTAACGGATTAAGATTATTATTATAGTCGACTAGTCACGGGCGATTCTCCGATTAATCGCTGCAGCCCGAACATGGCGTATAATTTACTTCACCTGCAATTCAAATGAAAAACTATTGGAGGTCCAGTAAAGAGAAAGACGTTTTATGACTCGTACAAAGCGGGCGTCGCATCCAAGACGACGCGGGAAACGTGCCAATTTAGAATTCTCCATGAAAAACATATTTCATCCGCGACACGCTCCATCAAAATGACCACGAGACGGCGTCATTTCAACTTCACTGGGGTCAAAAGCGGTACAAACATTGGACAAGTAATCGGTTAATCGGCAGAACAACCGATTAGCGAAACGATCCGTCAGTCGCAGTCCGAAGTACAACTTCCATTTAAACAAACTAATAATGTAAAACACAGTCGTAAAAGTCTCTGGGAGGTTTTTACTTTGACAAAACCACCGGGATTTGTCGTCTTTAGAGACATTCTGAGGCTTGTCCCAGATTCTACATCAAACACACGTCACGTCCCGCGTCACTCCGGTGTTTAAAGGCTTCATTTGCCTTTTGATTTAAATGTTTAATCGTTTAAAAGCACTCACCGAACAGCATGAAGAGCAGCGCGCAGACGAGAGTGGCCACGATCACCAGCAGCGTGAGTCCGACGCTTTGCCACATGTTTCCACGCGTTTACCGGGGCTTTCCACGCGTTTACCGGGGCTTTCCACGCGTTTACCGGGGATTTCCACGCGTTTACCGGGGCTTCCTGTTCGTCCGATCCAAACACGGGACACACGGGGGGGACACACGGGGGGCACGGGGGACACGGCTCACCCACAAGCAGCAGCAGCCGCGCGGCACGTACGTAACATGCGCTTGTTTGTAGCAGAAGCGGTGGCTAGCTGCGGTTAGCTCGTCGCCCAAACCCGCGGCACAAATGCGGGCAAAGGCGCGCCGTACGTCAGACGAACGGCGACAGACGCGGCGTGCTCGGGTCACGGGGAGAATAAAGTCCGGTTAGTGCGGGCTACATAACTGCGGCCGGGGTTAAAAGCTCACGCGGAGCCGAAAAGAGGACACGAAGAACTGGGTTAAGACAACAACATCGGCGTCACGCAAACGGGCGCTACTGCGGCTGCGCGGAGGAGCAAGGACTTGTGGGTAATGTATTTCTGTGAAGGAAAGCGCTTTTGTATTTGAATCGGCCCGTGTTTACAGACGTTTTACTGAATATTAAGCATAAAAATAAACTTAATTATACTTCAGTTTGTGTTATTGTTGAAGGGCAATAATCTTTGCGTGAAATGGGGAGGCACAATTATTAATAACTTTATTGTTTTTAATACATGAATCATATTTATGTAACTGTAGGAAAAGATTCACGATCTGTATTTATTTTATTTTATTTTATTTTGTATTATTATTTGTGTATTATTATTTGTGTATTATTATTATTTTCAT